>JAVLUX010000032.1:1127500-1205000 GCA_032164185.1 Moxostoma hubbsi
GAGCATTAAAAAAATGAAGGTAACAACCCCAGGACAAGATGAAATAAGTTATATTATGTTAAAATAGTTAAGTGAATAATCACTTGGAGAAATATTAATGTTTTATAAGAGAATATGGGAAGAAGGGATTTTACCTCAGAGATGGAAGGAAGCTTTAATTATTCCTATAAAGAAACCAGATAAAGAACCAGATGTACCTCTAAATTACAGACCAATAGCTTTAACCACCCATTTATGCAAATTAATGGAAAAAAATGATTACTGACAGGCTAATGTATCATTTGGAGAAAATTCTGTTCTTTCATATCAAAGTGGATTTAGATGCGGAAGGGGAACGATGGATTCAATAGTGAGTTTGGAATCAGATTTAAGGAAAGTCTTGATAAATAAAGAAACAGTAGTAGCAGTTTTCTTTGATATTCAAAAGCGTATGAAGGAAGGTTTGCTGATAAAATTAGATCAGATTGGAATAGGTGGAAGGTTATATAATTGGATTAAAGGTTTTTTAATTGGAAGAAATATAAAAGTGAATATTGGAGAGTATATATCAGGGAAAGGTCTGATTGAGAACGGGACCCCACAGGGTAGTGTTATAACGCCCGGTCCCGTATTTGGCTAATCAAGCCACTAAGAGGGTTAAAGGCCGACCGCAGACGATGTGCGGGAGAGAGAGATCGTTCACGGACATGTCCGTTGTCTTATGTGTTAATATTTTGAGTTCTCCATTAAACCTTTAGTTTATATGTTAAGCCGGTTTCTCGCCTCTTCCTTGCCCGTGAACTTGATCTTTGTTACAATGACGTATTTGCAACAATAGATATTCATGTAGGAAAATCATTGTTTGCAGATCATGGAGCTCTCTGGATTAGAGGAAGAAATGTGGATTATATTGTGGTTAAAATGCAATCCACTTTAAATAATGTTGGGAAATGGTCTTATAAATGGGGATTTAAATCCTCTGTGGAGAAAACTAAATATATTTTATAAAGTTAAGTAAGTTAAGTAGAGATATAAATCTAAAATTATATAATAAAGACTTAGAACAAGTTAAAGTGATAAGATTTCTAGGAATGTGGTTTGACTCGAAAATGACGGAGTTCTCACGTAATGAGGTGTGTTTCAGGTCGGGAATGGGGGGGGGGGTAAATGTTAAATGTAAAATGTTACATTTTTTCTGCAAAGATAAGAGCAATAATAGACTATGGATGTATGGCTTATGGATCAGTATCTAAATCACAATTAGGAAAACTAGAGAGAATCCAGTCACAGGCATTAAGAACTTGATGTGGATCTTATCCTTCTTCTCCGGTAGCAGCATTACAGGTGGATACGGGAGAGATGCCGATCCACTTAAGAAGGAAGCAACTGATATTGACATACTGGGCAAACTTAAAAGGTAAGAAGGATAATCACCCTGCAAAAACGGTAATAGAGGCATGTTGGGAACATGGGAAAGTGAAAATTAATAGTTTTAGCTGGATTATTAAGGATTTAGTGCAGAATATGAAATTAAACAAGTACAATGTTATTACCATCAATACCTCTATGGATCTTACCACAGCCAAAAGTTGATTTATTCCTATTAGAAGCAAGACAGGATAAAGGTCAAAGTGCATTAGAGGCAGAATCAACAAGGGAGTATATATGGACTGAGTATGAATGGTTTATACAGATGGATCTAAAGATCCAGGGAACGGTCAAGTGGGGGTAGCATACGTCATCCCAAGACTGAAAGTGGCAGAATTAAAAAGGGTATCAGGTAAAGTTTCGGTGAATTACCAGCAATTAACAAATGAAAGATATGGGATTAAACAAATCTCTCATATGTTCAGACTCAAGCTCTGCCCTGTTATGTCTGGAAACTCAACAGTCTGAAACTAGACAAGATATATTGATAGAGATTCTTCAGATATTATATATAATGCAGCAGACACATAAGACAGTTCAGTTTTTATGGGTTCCAGCTCATATTGGAGTATCAGGGAATGAGGAAGCAGATAAATTAGCAAAACAAGTAATGGCAAAGGAAAATATAGACATGCATATAATGTATAGTAAGTCAGAAATCAAATCAATAATAAAAAAGGAGTTAAATAAAATATGGCAATTTTATTGGGATATTGAACAAAAGGGTAGATGTCTACATTTAATACAACCATTAGTAGGAAGAGGAAGGAATTCAGGCGGAAGGAGGAGAGAAGAATGTATTTTGTCTAGACTCAGACTGGGACATACAGGACTTAACTCAACAATGTATATAATAGGAAAACATCTTACAGGATTGTGTGATTGGTGTGGAGTTAGAGAAACAGTGGAACATGTTTTAATACAGTGTAACAGATATAAAGAGGAAAGAAATAAACTAACAGATGAATTACAGAAGAAAGAAGAACAACAATTAACCTTAAAGAAGCTTTTAAATCCAGTAAGAGGGGATTGCCTATTAATACCATTTCTGAATATAACACGGTTATTTGAAAGAATATAGCTTGGCCATAACAGGTTTTTATTTATTTATTTTATTTTTCTCTCTCCATGTGCAGTGATGGACTTGGGGCTGAAGTGGAGGAGCTGAACACGCAGCGCCATTGGAAGCACGAGTCCTGAAAGGTCTGTGGAGGAGGGGAAAGAGTCTCTGATCTGTAACACACAGCAGATGGCGGTAATGCTCTATTTTAGAATGAGAGCCGCCAATAAACAGAAAGAAGAAGAAGAGAACACGGTTGATGAAGCCGCTTCTGTTGTGCCGCCTAAAAAGCCCTAAAACAGGAAAAAAAAAATTACAATTTTTTTCAGAAATAAGAGAGAGAAAGATTTGAAAATATTGTGGATTTAACGTTATTGAGTCAAACGATCGTGAGTGAGTGCTCACTCGGATTCAACAACAGAAAAAAAACTTCTTAAAACTAGATTTTTTGCTCTTCAGGAAACTTTCTTTCAATTAAATCAAGTTCTCTTGGTAAGTGAAACTAAAACTATCTCATCTATTGAGATTTTGTTTAAATATTTGTTAATTGTTGTTTAAATCTTAAATGTTGCTGTGTTATACGCAGTTATATGTAAAAGGTGTATAAAAGTAAACCTAGTAATGAAAGGAAAGATGTAATATTTAAAAGTTGAAAGTTACTTTGAAGAGTTTTATAAGTGTTATTACAAGTATTTGCACGTGTATTTGAGTATTTGAGTGCACACCTGCTGCGGGTGATGAGGCCCAATATATATCATTTGAATATATATCGATTTATATTAATGTGATCTTAGCACGTTAATGTCAGATGAAAAAAAGGAAGTAAAATATGTGTAATGTTACTTTATTTGCAAGTTGATTGTTGTAATGTATATAATGCATTGAGTACCCAATTGTGTTTTTTGCCTTGTCCTGCAGCGTAGTTATGACACAACATACATTATTATCATAAAAGATTTATGAAAGCAGAACATTTAATATTTTAGTTATATATTTGTAAAAAGATATGTAAATAAACCAATACATTTACATTTAAGGCATCTACTTAATGCCACCTGCAGTAGTGATGGGTCGTTCACGAACATGTCGACGCACACACATTTGTACTGACTGTCTGCTCAGACTAACATCCTCACCTGTTGTTCCTGTCAATCAGACATGCAGTGTCAACCAATGAACCAAAAGGTATGAGAGAGGGCGGAGCCAACTTAATATGTTGTTCAGATTGTATTTGTTTTGAATTGTTACATTTATATGCTCTCTGTTTTTATACATTAAAAAAGTATACTTTAAATGAACATGTGTAATAGCATCCTCCTTTTTTACATTTATTTCAATTTGTGGGATGCTGCAGTTTATCAAATTATTTATTTTTCATTGATATGGAGCAATATTCTTTTATCAGTACCACCACTCCCTACACATTTACATTTATGCATTTGGCAGATGCTTTTATTCAAAGAGTCTTACAGAGCCCTTTCTACAGGGACAATTCTCCTGCAGCAACATGGAGTTAAGTGCCTTGCTCAAGGACACATTTTTGGTGGCTGTGAGATCAAACCGACAACCTTCTGCTTACCAGTTCAGTGCTTTAGCTCACTACGTCTCCACCACCTACATGCATACTACGCAGTCTGCGTAGGGCACCAACTCCCTAGGGGGTCACCATCTTACCCTAGGAGGGCACCAGAAAGTCCACCGGCTGCCCTTACACACACGTTATATGTTATTCAAGGACCCAAAAGCAGTTGTAGAACATAGACGATCGCTTCACGCTCATATCACGTGAATATGTCCAGATTCTCTCTTGAAAGAAAGGCAGACAGATAGTGATGATGCACGGCCATCACTGATTCAGCTGATCAGCAGGAGATTGAAATAAATTGGAGCTAGAGACGCCAGTTCGAGAGAGAGATGCTCACATTTATATCATTAAACCTTTATGTTGACTGTTCAGCCAGTTCCCGCCTCCTCCTTGCCCGTCCTTAAAATGTTACAGTGGTGCCAAAACCCGGGAGGGAGGAGGGATGTGCTTTCATGGGGAGTCCACTGGGAGAGCAGCTGCAACCATCTGCCTGGGGATAGAGGGGTTGCTGCCGGCCACTGAGAGCCGGAGGAACAGACACACGAACAGACCGCTACCGACCACCAAAGAAGTGGTCTACCAGGGGCTTGAGGACTCGCTGCCGTCTGCCGGGAGAGGAGCAAGTTGGCTTCTGCCAGAGGGTGGAGGAGCAGTTGAGGACTGGGCAACAGTGCATACTTTCCCTCTCCTAACAGGGAGAGACCGGTGGTGTCCCGGCCTAAAACAGGCGGGTGAGGAGTGTGACGAGGAGGCGGGAGTGGCCATGATGATGCACGGCCGGATTGGCGAGAGAGTGAGAAAGTGGAGCCATAGATGCTGTTTTACACTAGTTTTTTAGCCCTACAGTTCAGAGACTAGCGACATCAAGCGATTCAATTTGCTGCATGTGTGTACGGGGTTAGATGAGGAGGAATGACGAATAGTGGCGCAATGCTCCAGATAGCGCTACGAGTCTGCTCTGGCAGCGAGGTAGAGAGTGAAATTCGCAGAAGCGATCACATGCCGGAACCGGATTGGTTCGTGAGTGCTTTATGGACCACAAACTGTTGCAGAAGGAGATCAGCTTCTTTCAAAAAGAGCATTCAGCTCATAAAACAAGCTTCTATCCTTGTTTTATTTTGCTAAGTCGAGTGAAGAGGCCAGTTTTCTGTTAAGTAACATACTTTGAATTCATTGTTAATTGCACTATAAGTGTTAAGATTATACTGTGAATGCACAATTTGCTTACATGTGAGAAGTTTATACTGTAAATCAAAGTTTGCACATACTGTGAAAGTTCACGAGAAAAATATTTTTTTTTATATTGACCATCCAGTTTAAGTGTATACATTGGCATTGATGAGTGATACATTGAGTTTATTCTGTGAATTTTGCACTTGAGTTCTGTGGGTGTGTATGTGTTGAAGCATATTTGAATATATTCACAAAGTAATATCACTCTTAGAAATATTGGCAACACTTTAGATTACAGTCCGCAATTTACAGCGTATCTTTGTGTAATGACAGTGTACCTATAATTGACTTTGTAGGTATAAAGGAACAATATTTAAATTTTGAGGGATAAAGGTGTAACATCCTGGAAAATTACAAATAATTGATACTGTATTTTATAACTAAGGGGTAACTATTCTAATATTACATGGTATGTATGACCTACTATGCTAAACAACAATCTTACATTTGCGAGCAATTTAGCAAGAACTCTAAACATTTAAAATGATGGGGTTTTGTTGTTGTTGTATGTGCGCTTTGTCAGAGGCTCTACATCATATTCTCTAATGCTTTACTCTCAGTGTGTTGCTTGTAATTATTCAATAAAAAACAAATGTTGAAGAGTTAAAGTGTGTCCCCTGTCTATCAGTGTCTTGACTTTTCAAAAAGTAATTTGTAAAACTGCTTGAAAAACATATACAAAACATGTATCCATATGTCTTCTGATTGAAATCTTGAAGTCTGTCCCAAATGCAAGCTTTTATAACTCATGCACTGTCATGGCTAACTAGTGTCCCATCTGTCTGCACTTACCAAAGTCTGGACTAAGAGGAAGACTACGGTACTATGACTTAAGGTGCAATTTGGGACAAGGCCAATGTGATTTTTAAATGGCAAAAGGCTGTTATTTAATGAAATATGTAGTCTGTATGTGTCTTGCATTACAAAGTGAATTAGCGATCTGCTCACTGTCTTCACAAGTACTTGAGCGCAGTATTGGACTCGAATCCGATACCAGTATTGGGACTTTCCTACTAAAGTATTGTCAGGTCTGGGAGAAAGGACCCAATCACAGGGCATGGGATGAGTGAAGGAACTTTATTACAGGAATATATTGCCTATAAATACATGAAAGTAAATATGAAGCAGGTGAAACAAATGCACAGTCAAGGTCTAACAAGGGGTGTGACCCAGCGGTATGAGCGTTATTTTATCTAGAGAAAATTCTCATTGAAAGATCATATGAAAACAACTTTAATCAGACAGCTGATAACTTTTAAAACTGTGTGTAATAACAGTGATCCTCTTTTAATTGAATATTAAAATGAATATTTCTGTTCACAGATGTACTTTTTCTTGTATTCGCAAGAGGCATCAAACCAAGAGTGTAAAATGTAATGCTTAAATCCTACACAAGCACAGTTCTCTCCTGAAGGATTATCTTCACTCCAGTTATCCGGTTCACTTGACCCATCGGACTTCCTGTACCAGAACCTTTAAATGCAGAAACAGAAAGTCAATGGAGATAACATTTTGAATCACAACAATATTTAGCAGAAAACAGATGCAGTTTCCAGAAACCTTGTAAAAAACGATTGAAAATTATGAAGCAAGTTAAATTCACAAGGAAACACAATATATCTGCGATGCAACATACAGTGAGACCAAAATACACCTGTTTAAAAAAAAAAGCAAGTTTAATCAGTGGTTAAACAAATAGATAAATAGTGAAGTAAATACAGAAGTCGGGTTCGATAAAAGAATACAAGATGTATATATAGAAGTCTATATTGTGTCTACTGTAAGTATGTGTGTATGCATCACCTTGGACTTTTGTACTAAAACTAATGAGTTTCTCAGAACAATCTCATGTGTTATTTATTCTAGCAGCATATGAAGAACATGAAACATATTCAAACAAGTGTTGTGCTGTAGTTTTAGGTTCTTAACTTAGACATGTTTCACATATTAGTAAGTGTGAAGTGTACAGGGTGTGTTCTTTACAAACTGAATATACCCTTCACACATCCTCCAGAACACAGTTCCTTCTTCGCCAAAGTTAATAAGACACAATCTCAAAAAGTAAAATTACACTTTTAGATTTGAATACCTTTGGTGTTGGTTATACTTTATTTCAAAGCTCTCTGGAAAAATGGATTCTGATTGGTCAATCGCAGCATTAGGCAGTGAAATAAAAAAGGGTATAAAATAGTGAAATATGTCCTCAGAAACACTGTATAACAGACTAAACAATCTAAAACTACATATTGTTTTTTTTCAAAACCCTAAAACTTTGTTATATTTTAAGTTAGAAAAACAAAAAAATGCAACATTGTCTTTGATATTTGGTAGAAATTAGCTGCCTTTTCACTGCACCGGACAGACAATATAACGGATGTCTATCATTTCCAGTGGACAGTCGGATGGGGCTGCATAGAGTGCCGAACATCTGTAGAATTATTCAACTGAAATATATAAACTGGTGTGAGACCGTATGTGACTGCCCGATCGGATGTGATGAAATATCAACAGATTACTTTACACTGAATGCCTACTTTTTGTATATTGGACGATTGTGAACATGGAAGTCAGAAATAATCATTTACTCTGCAAATATATCCCAAAAGGCTTCTGCACCAACAGTAAATGTGTGATTAAAAAAAGCACACATGATAGGTTGATTACACTTACTAGCACTTGACGCATGCGCAGATTACATTACTGATGGTAATGTAGGAAGTGGAATCGAGCTTGAAATTACGATCGCCAAGAAGAATCACACATGATATCAAAGTTAATTACACTTAAGAATGCTGATGTTAAGATTTACAGTATAGTGTAAAAGGAGTTATAATTTGATGTATTTTTCACCCACAATTGATTGGATCGCATCAGAAGGCATGGAATAAACCACTGGAGTTGTATGAATTACTTTTATGCTGCCTTCATGTGCTTTTTTTGCTACTTCAAAGTTTTGTCCACCATTCACTTGCATTGTATGTTCAAACAGATATCATATCTCCATTAAAATGTCTTTGTTTGTGTTCTGCTGATGAAAGAAAGTCATACGAGTTTAGGTGTGAATAAATGATGAGAGAATCATCAGTTTTAAGCTGAACTATTCCTTAAGACAGAAAGCAAAACAACAGAGTTCTTACTCTACTCCTGTTTCAATGAGAGTTTGGTTATTCGCCCAAATCCACTGTCCCTCTGTGTCTTGATCATTCAGACCAATCCAGTGAGTCTCTTGAATTTTAGAGACCAGAAAATCCTAATGTAAAAAAAGGACTTTTAACTGTATTGCAGTTATTCAAACAAAAAAAGAGTTTGTATCCTTCTTTATAATGAATGTAAACAATAAATAGAAGCCACTTGAATTTGATTTCAGACTCACCTGAACTGCTTTACTGTCTATTATGACCTGATGAGCTTGTAATGCTGCACACGAATCACGACTCTCAAACCATGTCTGCTCTACATCGGAGAAGAAGTAGTACTTTCCACTATACGCTGTCCAGCCCTCCTTGCAGGGTTTGCACGGAGCATTGAATTCTGAAGCAAATTATTATGAAAATTATGTTGATATTATTAAAAAAACACCTATCTGACTTCAGACTATTATATTTTTAAACCTCATATGATACTGTAAGTGGGTCAAAGAGGACCCAGTTGTCTAATTTTAAGACATGGCTTAAAACATTCAAGTTGTGATATGGATTACTTTTATGCTGCCTTTATGTCCTTTTTGGAGCTTGAACATTTTGGACCACTTTGACTTACATTGTATGGGCAAAAACACCTCATATATTCTTTAAAATATCTTAATTTGTGTTCCACTGAAGAAAGACAGTCATGAGAGTTTGGGATGGCATAAGGATGAACAAATGATTAAAGAATTATAATTTTTAGGTGAACTATTCCTTCAAAACATACAGAATGCAGAATATTGACCAAAGAAAGCAGCGGCCACAAACAGTCTCTCGTGGAATACTAGATGTGTTTCTGAAGCTCAACTGAAAGAGCAGGACTACTCAACTTCGGAAATAAATATTGTTGTCTTGACGAGTACATACAGTATCTCTGATGAGCTATTCAAGAGATTGGACAGATTTGCATGTTGAGAAACTCTCAAGTGAGATTGTGAGTGCGCATGTACTCTGTATGAACACGTGCGCAGGCCGACTGCCGCTCACATAACATCAGCCATGCTTGGATATTATTTGTTGTTTTTATTTACTTATTTGTATAACATCCGTTTGCAGTTATATTCCCTCTCTATCATGATTCAGCAATGTACAGAACTAGCATAAATCCTCACAATTCATAGATTTGATAGGCTGCTGATATATATTTCTAAAGATTATAACATAACAGCGGCCGCAAAAGATCGCTCGAGGGCCGCATGTGGCCCGTGGGCCGCGTGTTGAGTAGCGCTGTGATAGAGCATAGTGCCAGCTACACCATTTTGAAAAAGGTGTCTGCCGAATTTAAAACTGTATTACAGAAAGTAGAATAATTCACTCACCAGTGCAAGAGGAGAGACATTCTTCAACTCTGTGGTACTTGGCTAAAATCTCTTTCTCAGAGTCTGATACACAAGACTTGTTCACTTTGATAGAAAAGAAAGTAATTATAAATGAGTTTAGTTCATCAGTCAATGTTTTTGTTAACATCTTTTAATTATCTTTAAATATCATATATATACTTACTCTGACCTGGCATCAGTTGTGAAACATTGTGCTGGTCATTCAGAGTGTCACACAAGGTGGATTTACCAGCATCTAATTGACAAAAAACACACATAGGCATTGCAGCACAAGCAAAATCCAAGTTTTGTGGCTTTTAGTCCTTTTTAGTCACCTATGATATGGTGAATGTTGGAATCAAAATACACAAGACACGTATACTCACAAAGGAAACCGCAGACGCCTCCGAGAGCAAAAGCCAGTGACAGACAGAGAACTATTAGAGGAACTTTAATCCGCTTAAAGGAGGCAACTTCTCTCTCACACTGAACTGTGGGTTTACCTGTGGTTATAAAATGTACTGACTGAATTCAAATGCACAACATTTATTGTATTTAAAATGTGAATAGGATTGCAATGTTTAAATTGCAGTGTTATAAATATGAATAAGCCCAGCAATAAAAGCAAACTAATAATCATGCAGACAGTACACAATATGTTACAGTTGAGAATGTAATGATACACTATTTTAACACTGTATACCACTGCATGCATTTGGTTGTATCAGTCTGCCTCATCTATAGCCTGTATGTAAAGTGCTTCAGTAGCAATGAACTATATGCATGAAACAATTAAACATATGACAAATGGCAAATTTCATCAGCTTATTTACACTGAGCAACAGAAAGCTGACTGCTGTGCCAGCCATTAACACAAATAGAAACATGTTTCTATCTGTGAAGTTACAAAACCACAAACTCTGAAAGTGTGATCACGTTTTCCAGCCATTTTTATTATTTATTTTATTATTTTTAACTATTTTTATATCAAGCAAAAATGAAAAAGACATTTGAAAATATGGTATAGATTTGGTGTTTCTATCATTTATTACACCGGCCGATTTAAAAGAGCAGCATATACTCTAAAACAGTTCTGTTATATAAATGCAATAAAACAGTGAGGACGTTTCATGTATTACTGCCATTTTGGTGCATATATACATCATTTTTGCTTCACGATCACAACCATCCACATCATTAAATTAAATAATGTTAGGATTATAACCTACTAGAACTAAAATAAATACACTTTTTAATCCAAAATGTGTCATTAATAAACATTGTAAATGATTGTATTGTTTTATTTGTAATCAAATGTGTTGTTAAACATATACAGTGTCAGTCATGCAAAAATAAAACACCATCAGGGTAGCACCTGTGACCCTAAAATTGTGCAATAAACATCAAAACCTCAATGTACTGATACATACTGCTATAAAAAAATAAGAAGAAACAAAATGATTTAAATCAAATGTGATGGGTCAAGCATGGACTTGTGGGATGTCTGATATATTTGATTTGTTTCCACTGTAGTATTAACAATAGTTTAATGTAAAAGTATTTATAATGTTTTAATAAATATACATTTTTACTTTTAAGAAAATCACAAATCCATTCTTACCCTGAAAATGGGAGTGCTTGTTGTTTGAAGAAAGAATGCCGATTCCGAAGGTGGAATTTTCATAGATTTGTTCCATTTTACTAACCTTGAAAACTCTGAGACCTGTATGTGTGTGACTGTAAAAGAAGGAAGTTAACAGTAACTGACAATTATTAAACTAGACATCATCTCATTTTGGTTTCATTTTAATAGACTTTTTTTTTTTTTTTGGTTTATTTTAGAGCATGTGTAGGGGAGTATAGGAAGTGGTTACAGACTCAGTGGTGTGCATTGTAAAAAAAGAGCCAATGTACGTAGATGTCAGTTGTGCTGGCAGTGGAGTATTGTTATATACAGTGTTATTTGGGTTTCCACAGTCTGCAGGATTTAATTCACAAAATAATCTAATGCCAAAAAATTAAAAAAAAAAAAAGAAAAAAAAAAAGACTAAAACATTTATTGCGAGTGGGGTGGCTAATGGGGTGGCCAATGGGGTCCATGGTGGCTTCAGCCACCCCTGGCCACCCCCTAGTTCTGCCACTGTACAACCTGCCACCTGTCTAGGACAGGACCAGTGTATAGCAGCCAGTCGGAAACAAGTAAAAGAATAAGACATGCAGAAGAGGAAGATGAGGAAGAGCAAGATGTGACTTGGAAAAGGACATGCAAAGATCAGACCCAAACCAGTGTTGGAATCACCACTAAAATGATAATTCTTCATCATTTACTCACACTAGTGCCATCTCAAACTTTCTTCTGCGGAGCACAACTGAAAATATTTCAAAGGAGATATGAGGTGTTTTTGCCCAAACAATTCAAGTCAATATGGTCCAAATATGGATCAAGCTTCAAACAGGACATAAAAGCAGCACAAAAGTAATCCATACGACTTGAGTGGTTTATTCCATGTCTTCTGCAGTGATACGACTGGTTTTAGGTGAGAAACGGAATAAAATGTAACTCCTTTTTGACATCTGTAATCATCTGTAATAACCTTCTGCTGTAAACTGTGTTGTTGGATGGAAGTTCACTACAACCTCTGTTATTATTTCAAACAAACCCACACAGGAAGTGGTAAAATGCAGTTTTGTGTGGTTTCAGTAGCAAATGTTTTGAGTTTGTTCACATCTTGTTATACATTGTCTTAATGAAATAAGCTGCTTATCTTGAATGTGATCTCCTTTGGTGCATTAGTTTTTGATTATGGAGTTTCTGGCTTGTTTAATTTGGGCCTCCTCTGTCATTTTGGAGCTGTGGAGCTGTCCATGGTGCTGCTGCTAAAACTGTCAAGACTCAAACCAGTGTTGCATGTTGAAATCATAGTAGATGAATCTCTTAGACAGCTGAATATTGATCTCCTTTGCATCCTCTACAAACTAGTTATTAATGTCAATTCATGACAAGACAAATAATAGCCCAAAATATGTGGGCACCCCTTTCTATTTGACGGTTTGGCTATTACAGTCATTTTAATTTAACCACATCATTGCTTTCAACACTTTGGCAACAGTTTGGGGAGGGCCCTTTTCTGTTCCAGCATGACAGTACTCATGTGCACAAAATGAGGTATATACAGAAATTGTTTATTGAGTCTGAAAACTTGAATGTCATTTGTTCATTGGACATTTCAATTGGAATGAATATTTAGAGGTACTGTGACTATTTATAATACTATTTCAAATAAAATAATGCTGCAACAGTCACAAAAATCATTTGAATTAAACACTGTTATGCATAATTATAAGACTTATTTTGTAAGTGGAGCAATTGGGAGCAATATATGCATGTGCATGTGTGGTGGTGGTGTGCCTTTAACCTTTGTGTTGCATTCGTTTTGTGCAAACACATTTTGAGTTCCTGGTTAAAAATGATTGCTGATAAATCTGTCGTATTGCACATATTATTAAGATATTGTATTAGATCTTTTTATCAACTTCTTTATTAGTAATTATATATATATATATACACTACCGTTCAAAAGTTTGGGGTCACTTGCCTGAAATGTTTCTCATTATCTTAAAAACCTTTTGATCTGAAGGCGTACGCTTAAATGTTTGAAATTCTTTTTGTAGACAAAAACATAATTGTGCCAACATATTAATGTAATTACAAAAAATAAAATGTTATTTAAAAAAAAAAATGTTTTTGGAAAAATGGATGACTTGGACGAATAATTAAAAGCAGCCACTATGTGCCCAACATAGATGGGAACTCCTTCAATACTGTTTAAAAAGCATCCCAGGGTGATACCTCAAGAAGCTGGTTGAGTAAATGTCAAGAGTACATTTCTGTAAAATCTAGGCAAAGTGTGGCCACTTTGAAGACGCTAAAATATAATATAGTGTTTAGTTATTTTATTTAATTTTTTTTCACAGCATAATTCCCAAATTTCCATTTCCATTATTCTATAGTTTTGATGACATTACTATTATTGTAAAATGTGAAAAAAAAAAAAAAAGAATGAGTAAGTGACCCTAAACTTTTGAACGGTAGTGTATATATATATATATTATGTTCAAATAATTATGTCATATTGACATGTCATTCATACGTTTTTAAACACTTAATAGGAAATCACATATACATATCAATTTATATGACAAATAATCGTGAAAGCCCATAAAAAGACAACTAATCATCAAAATCGCAATTATTTGTTTGACAATTAATCATCAGCCAAATTTCATAATCGTGACAGTCCTAATTGGCTCCTAAACACTTAATGTTTCTGTATTTTGCAGTCTAATACATTTATTTCCAATGGCGGTCATTTTTGACCGGGAACACAACAAGTGTAACAAAGTTAAATAAACAAACAAAAAAGTAATTTCCTATTTTCTTTTTATTATTATTTATTTTTATTTTTATTTTAGACTGGGGTTCAATATGGTCTGTAGTAAACATTTCTTGAAGATATGGGATCCTAGATGTCTCGTCCCATCATCTAGACCCACAGTCTCAGACAGATCACATTTCTGATGTAACATTATCCTGATGGATTTTGTATTGATATAGTTTTAATAGTGTCCTCTTTTGGAGAACAGTGAGTAAATCAAGAAGCACAAAAATAACGCTTTAATTTGAATAATGTATGTATTCAACACAAGTTTAAAAATATGACTGTATATTAAGTAAAGCCTTTCATTTAAAGCCAATAGGAAACACTTGATCTACAGACATGACCAAAACAGATTAAAGTTCACAGTGCAGATAGATATGATTAGAACATTTGATTCATACTGCTTTTAAAACTATGAGACATGAACACGGAAATGATTGGAAAAAGAATAATTACTGAGACGCACACATGTAAAGATGTCCAAAGTCATATTTCTTCTGATATTTCAAGCAATTTTCTGTTAAACAGGTCTTCAATGAGAGATCAGCTTTAATCCGACTCTGGTAACTTTTAAAATTGTGTGTATTAAAAGTGATCCTCTTTCCGGTGTCACCAATTAAAAGGAAATGAATATATTAATACAGTGCATATCTTTTCGCAGATGTGTTTTCATATTTGCAAAATGCATCAAACCTATAGTATAAATGGTAATCCTCATATCCCATACAAGCACATGATTTCTGTCTCTTCGGTTATCTGGTTCTCTTGAACTTGTATGTTTTGTGTACCAGAACCTTTGGAGGCAGAATCAGGAAGTCATGGGACGTAAGATTTTCAGGATGCTTGATTTTACATGTTTGCATGTGTTAATATAATCTTGAGGTAACAGTAGATGTTAAAGTGGTGTGCCTTGTGGTCCAGAAGTGAATTTATTCAAAGAAAATGTATATTTATGTGCACATTTTATGTAATTGAAAATAAAGGTGGAAATGAGTCAGAAGATGGATGCTAAGATAATTGTCCCTGGAGAGAAGAGAAGTTTGTGAGCCTTTATGTTCTCTCTAGTGGTTATCGCATACAACTGTAAATTGTGAAGCTCCTGTCGCTCCATTTAGAAATACTAGAGGGCGCCAAACCCCTACAAGAAAGTGACCGCAACAACTGACCTTGTTGTGAATGTTCTGGGGGAAAAAACATAATATGGAAAAAATAGTCCTTTATTTAAAGTTAGATGTTCAAGTTACTCATTCAATCATTTTCTTACACTTTGTTTAAAGTGCTGTTGCCCATCAGTAAGTTTATATCGCTTTTAACATATTTAACAAAATATGACACTTTTTTGCTCTCTCCTTGGTGTCAAAATGTGAGTCGTTATGGTAACAAATATCTGGCTCATGATCTTTATCTTCTCACTTTCCCAAAGCCACATGGCAATCACAGGAGGGAAGCATTACACAGGTCAAAGTCATTACCCTCAGTGCTGAAACACACACCAGTGAGACACTTACAATGGAAGTGAATGGGGCCTGTCCATAAACGTTAACATTCTTCAAAAGTTTTAAAAGTATTGCCACAAGACAATATGCACATTAACATGATTTTAGTGTGATAAAATCACTTACTAGCCATTTCTGTGTAAAGTTAGGCTATATTCAATTATACAACTTTGATGACGACATAACACCTAAAACAACCGTAAAATTTTTATTTTTATTTTTGTTTATCAACATTATTCCAAAAATGCTGTAAATTGAGTTTAACTTGTATTGCACCGGGAATATTCCTTTGAAGGGGCTGTATAACAGCATTTCATTACTATTGGGTATATAGTAATTCTCTGAGCTATATTGTACACTGAATTGTTTAAAATCTGTTTATTTTTGCCAGAACAGAAACTATAAAAACTGAAATCAACTGGCCGTTGTTTTATATTTTGATTAACATTTAAAATAATAAATAAGTAATATTATACACACACACACACACACACACACACACACACACACACACACACACACACACACACACACACACATTGGCCATTGATCATTATGAGGACTCTCCATAGACATAATTATTTTTATACTGTACGAACAATATATTCTATCCCCTAACACTACCCCTAACTCTCACAAAAGACATTCTACATTTTCAATAAAACACAGTTTTGTATGTTTTTTTTTAAAGTAATTTGAATAATGGGGACACTAGAAATGTCCTCACAAACCACATTTATACCATAGTAACTTTGTAATTACCAGTTTGTAACCTAAAAATTCCTTGTAAACCACTAAAACCTGCCCCAACACACTCACACACACACACACACACACACACACACACACATTAACACCCGAACACAATCACACACATATAAGCTCTTTTAAAGATAATTTTGTACAAATCCAAATAACTTTACAGATCTCTATTGTAAAGGGTTTAAACAATGTTTTTCATGCTTGCTCAATGAACATTATACAATAAATGAACATGCACCTGTGGAACGGTCATTAAGACACTAACATCGTACAGACAGTAGGCAATTAAGGCCACTGTTTTAAAAACTTAGGACACTAAAGAGACCTTTCTTCTGAGTCTGAAAAACACCAAAAGAAAGATGCCCAGGGTCCCTGCTCATCTGTGTGAATGTGCCTTAAGCATGCTCCATAGAGGCATGAAGACTGCAGATGTGGCCAGGGCAATAAATTGCAATGTCCGTACTGTGAGACGTCTAAGACCGCACTACAGGGAGACAGGAAAGACAGCTGATCGTCCTTGCAGTGGCTGAAAGAAAAATCATTCAGATTCTTACAGGCAATACCATCTCATATGAGCTGATGTGGAAGACCCACATTGACTCAGCAAAGTTTATTCTTCCTTCGCCAGTTGAGGAAGTTCAACCTGCCACAGGCGCTGCTGATTCAGCTATACTCAGCATTGATTGAGTCTGTCTCTACACAATAACTGTCTGGTTTTGTTCAGCAACGAAATCAGATATCAGAAGACTACAAAGGACAGTTCGGATTGCACATTATTAATGTCCTGACTATACATTGTCAGATGATGCCACTTTGGTGAATAAAAGTACCAATTTCTTTACATAAGAGCAAAATCTGTACATTATTCCAAACTTTTGTCCGCCAGTGTGTGTATATATACAGTATCTCACAAAAGTGAGTACACCCCTCACATTTTTGTAAATATTTGATTATATCTTTTCATGTGACAACACTGTAGAAATGACACTTCGCTTCAATGTAAAGTAGTGAGTGTACAGCTTGTATAACAGTGTAAATTTGCTGTCCCCTCAAAATAACTCAACACACAGACATTAATGTCTAAACCGCTGGCAACAAAAGTGAGTACATCCCTAAGTGAAAATGTCAAAAATTGGGCACAAAGTGTCAATATTTTTTTGTGGCCACCATTATTTTCCAGCACTGCTTTAACCCTCTTGGGCATGGAGTTTACCAGAGATTCACAGGTTGCCGCTGGAGTCCTCTTCCACTCCTCCATGATGACATCACAGAGCTGGTGGATGTTAGAGACCTTGTGCTCCTCCACCTTCCATTTGAGGATGGCCCACATATGCTCAATAGGGTTTAGGTCTGGAGACATACTTGGCCAGTCCATCACCTTCACCCTCAGCTTCTTTAGCAAGGCAGTGGTCGTCTTTGGGGTCGTTATTATGCTGGAATACTGCCCTGCGGCCCAGTCTCCGAAGGGAGTGGATCATGCTCTGCTTCAGTATGTCACAGTACATGTTGGCATTCATGGTTCCCTCAATGAAATGTAGCTCCCCAGTGCTGGCAGCACTCATGCAGCCCCAGACCATGACAGTCCCACCACCATGCTTGACTGTAAGCAAGACACACTTGTCTTTGTACTCTCACCTGGTTTCCGCCACACACGCTTGACACCATCTGAACCAAATAAGTTTATCCTTGTCTCATCAGACCACAGGACATGGTTCCAGTAATCCATGTCCTTAGTCTGCTTGTCTTCAGCAATCTGTTTGCGGACTTTCTTGTGCATCATCTTTAGAAGAGGCTTCCGTCTGGGATGACAGCCATGCAGACCAATTTGATGCAGTGTGCGGTGTATGATCTGAGCACTGACAGGCAGACCCCCCCCCACCCCTTCAACCTCTGCAGCAATGCTGGCAACACTCATACGTCTATTTCCCAAAGACAACCTCTGGATATGATGCTGAGCACATGCACTCAACTTCTTTGGTTGACCATGGCGAGGCCTGTTCTGAGTGGAACCTATCCTGTTAAACCGCTATATGGTCTTGGCCACCGTGCTGCAGCTCAGTGTCAGGGTCTTGGTAATCTTCTTATTGCCTAGTCCATCTTTATGTAGAGCAACAATTATTTTTTTCAGATCCTCAGAGAGTTCTTTGCCATGAAGTGCCATGTTGAACTTCCAGTGACCATTATGAGGGAGTGTGAGAGTGATGAAACCAAAAATAACACACCTGCTCCCCATTCACACCTGATACCTTGTAACACTAACGAGTCACTGAGGAGGGAAAATGGCTATTTGGGCCCAATTTGGACATTTTCACTTAGGGGTGTACTCACATTTGTTGCCAGCGGTTTAGACATTAATAGTTGTGTGTTTTTTTTTTTTGAGGGGACAGCAAATTTACACTGTTATTCAAGCTGTACAATCACTTCTTTACACTGTAGCAAAGTGTCATTTCTTCAGAGTTGTCACATGAAAAAATATAATCAATAAGCCTTCCACGGCTCCACCTTCCACGTTCAACGAGCCAGAGCTCACGCCTGCCACGTTCAATGAGCCAGAGCTCACGCCTGCCACGTTCAATGAGCCAGAGCTCACGCCTGCCACGGTCAGCGAACCAGCACCTGTAGCCCCGACCGTGCCAGAGCCAGCGCCTGTAGCCCCACCTCCCGAGCCTTCCACAGCTCTGCCTTCCGAGCCATCCAGGGCTCCGACTCCCGAGCCTTCCACTTCTCCTAAGCCTTCCACGTCTCCTAAGCCTTCCATGTCTCCACCTCCAGAGCCTTCCACGGCTCCGCCTCCAGAGCCTTCCACGGGTTGGAGCACACTCTACAAGGAGTGTTGCATCCTCATGGGCACTGGCTAGGAGCACTTCCCTAGCAGACATTTGTAGGGCAGCAGGTTGGGCAACACCTAATACATTTGCGAGATTTTACAATCTCAGGTTTGAGTCAGTCTCGTACTGTGTTTTCTGAGGTCCGAGCTGGTAGAACTCAGTACTCGCTGACGGTCTGATCGGGTGAATCGCTTGCGTCCAGCGCCCTTTCCCTCGGCTGAGGTAAAACAGTGCGCCTTCTTTCCCAGGAGATCCCACCCAGGTCCCTGGTTGATTCCTCCCTAGCCCTTTTGGGTCCACAGTTCAGTGGAGGAACTTGCAGACTCAATCCACTACGGGTACCCTAAGCTACCCTGTACTGGAATAGGTACTCCACAGGTCAGGCCTCTTACGTGGACTCCTCCTGTGTGTGTGTTTCTGCGGTACGGTCTCCTCACGAGCTGTCCCGCATCTCCCTTAGGCAGTTTTCGCTGCCCTCAGGTCGGCATGTTGTAGCAACTCTCCCCTCCTTGAGGCTGGATCTACCACTGCGCCATCCTTTCCCACATGCGACCGAAGAGGCCATGTGATGTATTCGCCAACTTTACCTCCCATTTTGGGCAGGTGCGGCCTCCGCAGAGTCTTTTCCCCTTGAAAGAATAGGAAACTGGGTAAGACCCCCTTTCCTTGATGCATGTAAGGGCCTCGGCTGCTCTTGCTCTATGCCGAGAAACATAGAGAGAAAAGAGGCCCACCCAGGCTTGACCCGTTCCCAGGTTGGCAAGCATCGCCTTTTTCCCCTGTAAAGGTAACCAGAAGAATTCCGACGACTCTTTTTGGAGCATTGGGGAAGGGTACGTGCAGTCTGAAACACAGTTGGTCGCTTGTGCACGTGAAATACCTACCCACTCCTGTGTCTGCAGTACACGTACACGGCTCAGCGCATGGTGTGATTTAAAGTGGACACCTAGTGTCGCTTCTTCAACACGACGTCGAAGTGAGCGACAGACGGGAAACGTCTTGGTTACGTATGTGACCTCCGTTCCCTGATGGATGGAACGAGACGTCGTGTCCTCCCTGCCACATCGCCGAGCCAAGCCACTGCAGTGGCCGGACCATTTCCGGCTCCTCAGAAAACTCCTGAATGAACTTGACGTATTTCTCCGCTTTTATACCCGTATGTCCGGGGCAGGGTATGCAAATAATGTCTACCAACTTCTCATTGGCCTTTTTTCGTAGACCAGAGGCATATTCGGCACTCAAGAGAGACCCCTAGTGTCGCTTCTTTGACACAACGTCTCGTTCCCTCCATCAGGGACCGGAGGTTACATACGTAACCGAGACATTTTCCCTTGTGTATTTAAGCCCTTGTTTCCCCTGGTTAGTTTGTCAGTGTTTGCATGTATTGTTGGATGTTCTGTGCCTGGTTCCCGGTGTTATTTTTTTTTTTTGTTCTTTTGTAAATAAAGCTGCATTTAGACCCTTGTTCTTCACCTGCCTTGTCACAGAAAGACTGACCTAAGATGGATCTAGCAGCTGTCAGAATTCTCCTTAAGCAAGGGGACCATCCAGTTGAGGATTACGTCCATGAGTTTTTAGAGCTGGCGAATTTAGTGCTCTATCCAGACTACTCTTTGTTGTTTTTTTAAGATAATTGGCACCCAATAACTTTGCTTAATTCATATTACAAAATATTAGCACATCGTATGCTAGGAGACTGAAACCCTGTTTAGAAGTTCACTCACGCAATTTGGCTTCATGAAAGATCGACACATTTCAAATAATATTAGTCTTGTTTTTGATCTATTAGATTACTCTATTAGATTACTAGTTAGTTGATTATGACGCCCTTATTTTGTTGTTATATATCTACAAGGCATTTGACACCATAAAGCATGCTTTTATTTATGATGTTTTAAGATGATTTAGCTTTTGTCCAAAATTTGAGAATACTGTACAGATCCTGTATAAAAACTTCACTAGTAGCATCTCCTTGTCTAACAGGGCTTTGATGTGTTTTGTCTTTGTGAGATGCATTAAACAAGGATGTCCTATTTCACATTTTTTATTTTTGTTGGTCGCAGAGCTTCTTACCCTCTATATAGTGCACTGCTCAAATATCAAGAGGGATTCAAATAGCAGACTATTCTATTTTAATCATTCAGCTTGCAGATGAGACCTGTATATTCCCCAAAGATAAATGTCAGGTCCCCATTATTTTAGATGCATTAAAACTCTTTTCAGAGGCCTCAAGTTTTTCTGTTAATCAGAGTAAGACTGAGATTAATATGGTATCTTAATTCTGACGTTTCAGAAATATGTGGAATTAAGGTGAAACAAATGGTTAGATATCTTGGTATTTTAATTAGTAAGTGTTCATCTTAAAGTTGAATCTAATTTCTATAAGAGTTTACATAAAGCAAAGGATGTTTTGAATTGTTCTCGGAAGCAATTGACTATCTATGGGCAGAGTTGGGAGGGTTACTTTTGAAATGTATTCCATTACAGAATACATGCTGTAAAATGTCATTTGTAATGTATTCCATTAGATTGCTCAAGGTCAGTAACGTATTCTAAATACTTTGGATTACTTCTTCAGCACTGGTAGATTATTTCACTTGTTTTGACTATAAAAGCTCTGCCAGTACAGTAAGACAAAATACAAATGTTAAAAATACATACTCAGAAAAACCCAAATATCTTATGCAGTGTTGTTTCTAAAACAAGATAATTCAAATTGTTACAATACAAAAAATTATCAAGAATACGATTTCAATCAAAATGATCTTATTTTACGGATTTTTAGATATTTTTACAGAAAAACAATCCAAAAATTAGAATATGATGTTTGCCCTAAAATCAAATGTCTTACTAAAAAAAAAGAAATTATGATCCAACGTGAATTTACTGATAAAAAAAAAATATGATTTGTTTATTTCTATTTCTTCTGCTCCAAACTAACTTCAAACGTACTTCTCTGTCTGCTCGTATGAATGTAACATCATAAGAAAGTGTTTCACCACTGTTCAAATGCACTTTGGATCACATCATTTTATATGTATAAATGTTTTCCATCTGTAAGGACTAAATATTAAATGAAACAAATGACACTAAAATGCAAAGTAATCTCTTCAGTAATCAAAGTAATTTGTGAATGTAACTGTATTCTAATTACCAATGGTTTCAATTGAAAAACAGTTACGTATATTTTGTCTTTTAAATACGTAATCCTGTTACCTGTATTCCGTTACTCCCCAAACCTGGAAGTTCTTACACTGGATTTTTGCCTCAGAGATGTACCCTTGTGCACTTGATGTGTCATCATAACCCCGTGTTACAGAGACATTTTGCACAGGCAAGTCTCACAGTGCTTTTTAACAATATCGTGACATCTACACCGATCAGCCACAACATTAAAACCACCTGCCTAATATTGTGTAGGTCCCCCTCGTGCTGCCAACACAGCGCCAACCCGCATCTAAGAATAGCATTCAGAGATTATATTCTTCTCAGCACAATTGTACAGAGCAGTTATCTGAGTTACTGTAGACTTTGTCAGTTATAACCAGTCTGGCCATTCTCTGCTGACCTCTCTCATCAACAAGACATTTCATCCACAGAACTGCTGCTCACTGGATGTTTTTTGTTTTTGGCATCATTCTGAGTAAAGTCTAGAGACTGTTGTGTGATCAGCAGTTACAGAAATACTCAAACCAGCCCGTCTGGCACCAACAATCATGCCACGCTCCAAATCACTGAAATCACCTTTTTTCCCCATTCTGATGGTTGATGTGAAAATTAATTAATGTGATTCAAATTATTTTATGCACTGCTGCCTCACGATTGGCTGATTAGATAATGATTAGCCCTCTCCAAAAGTTGTTGACTGGGGGGATTTGGGGGATTGGTGTGGTGTGTTTTCATGCCCAAATGTTGTTCGGCGGAGGTTTCTTTTTCATTGTCGATGGGTTTTCACCAAAGTAGATTGTGCAACCTTAAAGCCCAGGGGCCCCTGGGCACTGGACCCATTGGCCTAGTTGTTAATCCATCCCTGGGTAATGCTGGTTAACCAAGAAAGATGTAGAAGTAGCTGCATTAGTGACCTCTTGTGGAGGAATTAAACATTAGAATAAACAAGGACAAAAATTAGTTCATCAGTCTTTTAATAGTTCAACAAATTACAGTGGCAAGAAAAAGTATGTGAATGCAATTATGTATGGAATTAGCTGGTTTTCTGCATTAATTGGTCATAAAATATGATCTCATCTTCATCAAAGTTACAAGTTTAGACAAGTGCAAGTGTGCTTTAAAGGAATAGTTCACCCAAAAATGAAAATTTGCTGAGAATTTACTCATCCTCAGGCCATCCAAGAGTTTCTTTCTTCATCAAAACAGAATTTAAGAGTTTTAGGATTTTATTTCAGGCCTCCTCCTTTAAACAATGCAAGTGAATGTACGGTCCAAAATGCATATTTAGGGTGCATCAAAACCCCCCAGAGGGTGAGTAAATTATCAGCAAATTTTCATTTTTTGGTTGGAGTATTCTTTAAGCTGTCAACAAACAAATAATTACAATCTTTCATGTCTTTTAAACACATTTAAACATTCAAAATGCTGAGCAAAATGTAAGTGAACCCTTGGATTTAATAACTGGTTGATCCTCCTTTGGCAGAAATATCCTCAACCAAGCATTTCCGTTAGCTGTGGCTTGTGACCTGCACAACATTCAAAAGGAATTTTGGACCATTCATCTTTACAGAACTGCTTAAACTCAGCCATATTCTTAGAATATCTGGTGTGAACGGCTCTTCTGAGGTCATTCTACAGCATCTCTGATGGGTTAATGTCTGGGCTCTGACTGGGCCACTCAAGGGGGATTTAGAGAAAGTGGGTTAACACACCTATGTTTCTCTTGAAGAATGTGGCTTAATATGGCCATGTAAATGCATAAGCGCCATTATGTTGGGTGTTTGAAGAGTGTGCATGTGTGGAACAGATCAGGATTACAAACGTCATAGGATGGAGCCCAACAACAAGTCAACACAGTGTAAAGAATTAAACATTTCTAGGAGTACAGTGGAAAAATCACATACATGTAAACTATCCATTTATACACACCAATGTAAAATACACACTGTCCCTCATGGTCGTGTTTATGCGCTTGTACACTGGGGAAATCCCAGAGATTTATGTAAGAGGGAAACCCAATTATTGAAGCATAATTCCACTGCAGGTCGCAATAGAAAGTTAAGGAAACAGACACGACAACGACTCTGTAATATCTGGAAATAAAGCAAAGCAACAGAGAATAAAATAGTGAAGTCTTCCTTGCATGCCATGTTTTTTATTTACGCAAGCTTCGACAATATCTGGAAATTACATTGCTGTGGAGAAAGCTGCTTACTGACCCCGAGCTGCATGTATATGGGGGTAAAGAGTGTGCCACTTATACAGTGGATGTAAAGCAGAATGCTGTTTTCTCTCAGTAACCCTCTTTCTTGAAATAAACCACTTTCTGGTGTCCTTGTAAATGTAGTCAATGTGTCGGTCCAATGGTATAATCTTTGCTGTTGATGTGAGATTGTCCTGGGTGGAATACAGATTTTTAATGAACCAGATACGGGTAAAAATGGCTGCGTGTTTTACTACGTGATTTTAATGGAACAGAGAGTGAGCTGCAGAGGAAAAGAGAAGTGAAATGTGCATCTGCAAGCGGTGGCCTGCTTTCCAGGAAACATGACGATTTGCAGGTTTTTTCCCTTTTTTTAACAGTCTACACTAAACAGGCATCTTTGATTTCACTGACGGAGGTAAATTAATATTTCTTTCACAGATATACCTTTTATGTTTTTTGCAAGAAGCATCAAACCAAGTGTCATAATTGCCGCTCTCATCTCCCAGACTTGCACAGTTCTCTCCTAAAGGATCCTCTATCTTCCAGTTATCAGGTTCTCTTTGCCCCACACTGAACCAGAACCTTTAAGAGACAGAAACAAGCAAATGTATAAAGGACATTTTCCTTTTTTGGATGATTACATTTTTTTATTTTTTATTTTTTCAAATTGTTCACTTTCTTGTTATAAATTCACAGCTCTGTAATTTGTCATCCAGAAACTGATATTTGTCATTACTTTAAGGAAAATAAATGGTACATTTATAACAAACAAAAACACAAATCACACATGCAGAGCTCTTACTGTACTTGTGTTTCTAGAGTTTGGTTATTCACCCAAACCCAGTGTCCCTCAGTGTCCAATCCAGTGAGTCATGTTAATTTTAGAGACCAGGAATTCCTAATGGAGAAAATGCACTGAGGTTATTCTGTCTCATAATTTATATTTTAAAGGCTATTTAAAGATGATGTGTGTATTTTTTTTTTTTTATGTTAAAACTCTTTCTTGCACACCATCTTAATATGCAGAGTCAACAGTAAGTAAGCCACTTGTAGGTTGATTTAAATAAAGTAATATACACTGTGGCGCTGTGGAATTATCAAAACATTTCTGTTTGTTTGAACAATTTGTCCAAGCCCAATATAGCAGTAGTGGCTTGATCAGTGGTGGGAGTTTGGGGCTGGATTATCTGTTTAACCAACCAATGGAAGAGGGGTGGACTTTAGATGTTAGCAGGGTTTTGTTGGGCCCTATGCAAAAATATAAAAATGGGCCCCACCAATATGAATATTTGTGTAAATTTAAAACATGAATAGAAGTACTGCTAAAAATATTTTACGAGAAAGCTCTTAACAAATATGCAAATTTTAGCTTGCCAGGTAAAAATAACACGTCAAATAAATAAATCCATCCATCCATTCATCCATCCATCCAAATGTAGGGTTGTGGATTATTACCCAGCACGAAGATGTTAATTTAAAATGTACTTAAATGTACGAGTGAAAGTGTGTATTTTTGGTGTGGTGACAAGTCAGAATTTCTTTGCTATTGATTTTTTTGAGAAGTATTTGTTTTTCCTTGAAAGTACAAATGAACTAGTGCTTCAATATATATGAGGTCATAGAAATGGCAAGTATAATAATTATAGAGTAACACTTTATAATAAGGTTCTATTTGTTAACAAAATGTATTATGTATCACAAACTAACAATGAACAATATAATTTCACAACATGTATTAATCATGGTTAATGTTGAATTATAAAAATACTATTGTTCTTGTTTCACATGTTTATGGCACCATGTTTTCCATCTGGAAAAAGTCAATAGAAATGCATATGCATCAAATCTGTTACAACAGGATTTTGAGGTTTATCTCTCAATCACCCTTTACAAATAAATAAATCAATTAAAACATTTACAAGTCACAGAGCTTTGAAAATTCTGACATACAGTACACTAATCAGCCACAACATTAAAACTACTTGCCTAATATTGTGTAGCTCCCCCTCGTGCCGCCAAAACAGAGCGGTTATCTGAGTTATCGTAGACTTTGTCAGTCCTAACAAGTCTGGCCATTCTCCGTTGACCTCTCATCAACAAGACATTTCCATCCACAGAACTGTCACTCACTGGATGTTTTTTTTGTTTTTGACACAATTCTGAGTAAATTCTAGAGACTGCCTTCGGGCCAGCACTCCCAGGTTGAGGCTGACACGCAGATGTCCGACATGTTTGCCCGGGCTGCCGTCAGTGTGGGGTTGGACTGGAACCCTCCGTCCTCCCCACACCCATCGCGGTTGGATGATTGGTTCCTGGGGTCTGGGCGCCGCTCACAGCCTCGCCCCCCCCAGGTCCCGTTTTTCCAGGAGGTGCATGACGAGCTGATGTCTTCGTGGAGAGCCCCTCTCCACTTGTCACAAGCCCTGCTCGTCCGCTCTCGCTACCCTCGACGGCGGAGCGGCCCACGGGTATACGATGATTCCCCAGGTGGATAGGGCTGTTGCCCCCAAATCCTCGTTTACCACCAAAGCCTACAGCACCGCGGGATAGGCCGCTTCCACCTTGCACGCCATGGCCATCCTGCAAGTCCACCAGGCCAAGGCACTCAGGGATCTGCATGAGGGTTGCCCTGACCCCGACGTGTTTCAGGAACTGCGCTCAGTGACCGATCTTGCCCTCAGGACCACGAAGGTCACGGCGCAAGCACTCGGGCAGGCGATGGCCACGCTTGTGGTCCAGGAACGTCATCTGTGGCTGAACTTGGTCAAAATGCGTGAGGCCGACAAAGTTCGCTTCCTCAACGCCCCCCTCTCCCAGTTTGGCCTCTTCGACGACACGCCGTTCTCCGTGGTGAAGAAGCAGACGGAGGCCATCTCTAATATCCTGCCCCTCCGCAAACCTGCTGCCACAGGCCCTTCCCCGTCTGCTCGCCGAGGGCATCCCCCTGCGGCCAAGAAACACCCTGCTCCGCCTCAACCCGGGCCTAGCTCTCAGCCCCAGTGTCGAGCACACCGCAGGAAGCTGACGCCTCCCGTCTCCTGGACCCACCGAGGACCCATAAGGCTCCCAGGCGCTCCTGAGACGGTCGACCCAGGGACCGAGACGTTAGCTCTGGAGATGGTAAGACCACTCTGTCCCCCGGCTGAGGGCCAGGAGGAGGATCTTTTGTTCAATTTTCATTTGCCTCCCCCCCTAGACGGGGCTGCGGTACCCACATTCTCAATAAAAGAGCTATTTCCTTTGTCTCTGGGTCACCTGGCCCGCAAATGCCATTCTCACGGCACTCTGTCACCAGATTCCAACAGTCCCGGCCTCCTGGACATGGACCACCTGTCTCCAGCCACACGACTGTTCCCTGGCCGGCCGGTTCTGACGAGTCAAGAGGACGCCTACCCTGGACCTCCTCCTCAGTCGCTAACCCGCCCCCTGCCGGGTGTGCGGAGCAAGGTAAGTGCTCTGAGTCTTTTCTCAGCACCAAAGCCTCGGATCGCGTCATCGCCTAACGCTGCCCTACCTGCTCCGCCCCGCTGAGAAGCCCCGCCGGGTATGTCAAAAATTATCATCCCTTTGGTGCCCCTAGCGCGGAGTTTGGATGCGTGGATCTCACTTCTCAGCCCGTCTCGCTGGCTGGCCCAGACCATTCGACTCGGTTATGCAATTCAGTTTGCCAGGCCCCCGCCCCCCGTCATGGGCATCCGCTTTTCCGCAGTACACGGGAACATGCCCAGTCCCTGCGCACGGAAATCGCCACTCTTTTACTCAAAGACACGATAGAGCCTGTCCCTCCAACCGAGATGAAGAAGGGTTTCTACACCCCTTACTTCATCGTACCCAAGAAAGGCGGTGGCTTACGACCAATCTTGGACTTGTGAGTTTTCAACCAAGCGTTGCACAAACTCCCATTCAAAATGCATACGCAGAAACACATCTTAACCTGCGTTTGACATCTAGATTGGTTCGCAGCGGTAGACCTGAAGGACGCGTACTTCCATGTCTCAGTTTTGCCCGCCTAAATAGTACTTTTCATTTCTATTTGCATTTTATTTTTTAACAATGATATTTCAGTTTTTAATAAAAAATAATACAACAAATATAAAATATAACAGAAAATATGTTTTTATCAATATAATAAAAACTCAAATCATGTCAGTTGTAAGTCAAGTTTTCATTAAGCACACATCAAATATTAATTACTTTATAATATCTCTAACTCACCTGTTCTTGTTCACTGGTTATGGTGACTAGGTTAGCTCCTTTTGAAACACAGTCATCCTGGCTTCATGACATCAGTTTACCAGAGCTGAAGAAATATAGCTTTCCAAGACAAGCTATCCAGCCACCCAAAGATATATTGCAATCCTGAGCTGTAAATATTAAATAAATGTTACAAAACCTTCCAAGTCATGAAGTTCTTGTGGTTTATTAAACTTTGGTTCAATATGCAGAAATATTCAATTACACTTTGTTTAAACTTGTGTTGTGGTCTCGAACTGAAAACTTAAAGGACAGCCATTCTCTATGTCTGTTACACTTAACTGTATATTCATTATACTTTTGAGTTCGAAATGACATACTACTCATACTACTTCTGCCATATCTGATTATGGTTAAAACAATAAGAATAGTATGGTAGTATGTCAATCCAAACTTGACTTTTTTCTCCATGGCTGGAGCAGAGATAATTAGGAAGCATAGGAGAAACAAGCTGCCGTTTAGAGGTATGCTCTCAAAACATTTAACCTTAAATGATGCATAGTTGAAAGAAAGAGTCAGCTCTCTAGATCCTGAGACTTTTGGTAATAAATCATTCTGTATCAGAAATATTCATATGTTTTGTCTCTCTACTGACCAGCATTAAAGAGGAGCTGTTCTTTAACTTCACTATAGTTGGATTTAAGTTCCTCAAGCTCCTTCATCATGAATTGAAAAACGGAAACACAAAAAGATAAAGTCAATCACATGGTCAGTTCTGTAACACTATTCTGTCTGCTCTGCTGTTTATGAAACATATTTTTCTCACTTGTGCTGTTTTTCTCTTGAGCCAACATTTGCTTCGAAACCATAATGTGCTGTTCATTCAATGATTCAAAATCGGCAATCTTATTACCATCTGATTAAAGAGAAAGAAAATAGCATTAGGAAGTGGTGTGAACCAGTGTTGGGCAGTCAAAAAATCAAATAAAAAGCATAAACTGAAAACTACTCCACAGGAAAATTAGCCACTTAAAATCAGTCCTTTAGAGCAGCGGTTTCCAAATTGATTTGGCAGAGTGTGTCTTATGTTTAATCGGCTGTACACAGTCAATACAGTACATACTGAGCAGTATAAAGGCACAACAGGATAACACGACAAGCATTTTAGATCAGGGATTAAAAACAGTCACCTACTGGGGTTCAAGGTGGTAGAATCTTAACCAACCTAGGCTGGGTTTCCCAAAAGCATTGTAATCCTTGCCGCCAATGGGTTACTTAGGCTTACAATGCTATTGGGAAATGCAGCCCTGATCTCATAGAATCACGTTACTATAACCACATCTTTACAAAATGACTTTACTTGGCTTCCTGGTGTTTCCTGGTGAAATAAGCACTAGAGGTGCGAAAAAAAACCCAATACATTTTATTCCCTCTCACACAAACAATGAGTAAAACTGCTGATTATCAATGCTTTTGCTTTGTTCCTCAACAATGCGATCTTATGTCATCAAAATCTTTAACTATAGCAAGTTACTTAAAAGGCAACAGATTTTAAAGGGGTCGTGACATGAGGAATTGCATTTTCCTTGATCTTTTGACATTTAAGAGTTCATTGTACCATAAAAACATGTTTCAAAACTAAAAACTTACTCATCACTGCAAAAAAGCATTTGTTGAAACCAAGCTGCCAAAATGACTCATTCTCTCCATATTGTGATGTCACACTATGGTAGACATTTGTATAGATATAGTTGGCAAGGAGGTCCCACCCACTCGTGGGGGAAAGCAAAGCCTGTTACCATTGTTACTCATTCATTCCTATGAGACAAACGGGGAGAAATATCCACAAGATTTAGCTATTTTAACCATGAAAAACATGCTGTTGTGTAGTTTTTTTGCAATTCAGAACAGCCAAGAACCCTGATCTGATTTTTTATCACCTTCCAAATCAAACATTATAAAAGCCTAAAGAAAAGCACTGTAGCTGCAAGCTGTTGAGCTTCAGAGTCACACAGTTCAGCGGTCTCAGGACAGTTTACATTTGACTTCCACATTAATGTGAAAGTCATAAGTGTAGGTGAATGCACACACACACACACACACACACACACACACACACACACACACACACACACACACACACACACACACACAAACACACATATATACATATATATATATATATATATATATATATATATATATATTAGGGCTGTTGGTTTACTCCAGGAGGCAGTAAGTGAAATTTCAGCTGTATGAGCAACACACAGTTTATACAGTGAAGAAAACACTTCAGGAGCAGAACATAACAAACATGCGTTACGTTCTTGCATTCAAAACACTCGAAGGAGAGCAAATGCGAACTAAGGGATCTCAAGATGTTTAAATATTGAGTATTAAACTATATTTAACTTGACACAGTGACCTAAACATTTTATGTTTATGACGCAGCACACCCGAGACGTCTGACGCAGGTGTAAATTGATGGTCCTTAAACAAGCCCTCATAATAAATCTCAAACTGATTTACAAATTCACTTGTGAAATGGATTGCTGTGAACTGTATGCCAATGACTGGATTATGATCAATAATATGGTAATAAACAATACATTGTATTCTAAAGCCGATTTTTGTATTGACTTATCAATGATTAACTCTTCTGCCACTAGAAGAGAATATTCAGATAATTAAAATGCATTACATTCTTGTGGCAGAAGAGTTAATCACTGATAAGTCAATACAAAAAGTGGTTTAGTTTGTTCTCTGTATAAGCTGCGCATTGCCTATAAAGCTGAAGTTTTGATTACTGCCCCTTGGAGTTGGTAATTCAAGCTTAAATTTCTCAGGGATTGTCCTTATTACATATGAAATACATTTTTTAACACATTATTTTTTTAATCAAATTAATCGCACTCCACACAAGCTTATTCATGTATGATCAAGTGGCTTGGTGGTGTTAATTCAATAATTACAACAGTTATCGGACAATAAACTCTTTATTGTTCCATCACATAACACAGCCGCTTTCCCTCTCATAGAACTCCCGACTGCCCAACACCAGAGGAAAAAACCACGCTAACCCATAAAAGGTGCTCTTCACACATGCGCAGTAAAAGAAACATAACTTAACAATCTCCCCTTTTTTAAAAAAAAAAAAAAAAAAAAAACTGTTCAAGTTTAGAACATAAATACTTGTTATTATTATAACAGGTTAACTTAAGTACTTCAGTTTAAATTACTAGACATTGACAAAACATAAGCAAATCCATTCAGTGCTTAAGATAGCAAACACCTGTGCTGAGAGCTTTTAGAAGGCCAAATGCAGATGTGCCCTTTTTTGTCAAGCAGTTAGCTAGCTGCTCTTTAGTGGCTGACCACAAGATCTGCTGAATAGTTCCAGAGTGTATAAGCTCCTTCATACTGCTGATTTCTAGGCGCAATCTCTTTTCGGTTACAGATTTTGTAGATTTGAGAGCATCAAGAAGGGAATGATTGTCTATTACGCACACAATAGGCACATTGATGCATGAGCAGTCACCAGTGGTAATCTCGGAGTATAGTGTAGCAAGGAAAACTGCACTGTCAACTCCATCTGCAAGTGCCAAAGTCTCTCCCGCTAAGGTACTCCGTACAACTCTTCTGATCCGTTTTGACTGCCAAGATATAGGTGAAAATTTTCCATTTTCCCCTATAAGCATGATGAAATGTCCACCCTGTGTGCCACCGTCCGGAAGGTTTCCCATTGAGGAATCATTGTACACCACCAATTAAACAGAACTGTTTTCCGCTAAGTACTGGAACATCAAGAATGACCTCTTCTGATTTCAGTTTTCTGATAAGTTTATTTGCACAATGCAGGGTCTGAACAGTAGCATGCTTTGTGTTAGATGCCAACATGGATATGTCATTTATTATGTCAGGTCGGCTTTGCCTGGCAACCCACAATATTTGTCCAATCTTTGATTTTAGCATGTCCATCTCAACATCTGTCAATGACGCCTCACGTTGTGTTGCTCTGGTAGGGTCCACTGGGATGGGTTGCAGATTTTTTATGTACGTTCCTTGTTGTACTTGTATTTCATCGTCCTTAGAATGTACTTCTATTCCAATGTAGCTGAAACTGTCATGTTCTTCCCGTCCGACTTGAAAGGCAGCTTTCAATTGAGGAATGATATTTATGGAGAATGCATCTGTACCACCCCAAATAAAGTCATCCACATGTGACGCAAAAATCCCTATCACTTTGAAGAAATCATCCACCCAGTAGAATACTGCTGGATCTACCTTTGACATGGTAGCTACCAATTGTTGCATGGTGTTTTTTACTCTATTATACCAGAATAAAGAAGCATCTGTTAGGCCATAAACACATTTTTTCAACTTCCATATGGTTCCTTTGTTCTGCACTTCTTGTGGTGGGCGAATGTAAATATCTCTGGTTAACTCTTTACCTTGTAAAAAGGCTGCTTTAATGTCCATGGAGTTTAGCTGCCATTTATTTTGACATATGACTGCCATAATCATTTTAAGAGACTCTGAGGCACATGTAGGTGAGTCTTTGGGAAGGTCTTGAGTGTTCATTTCAGCCTCTCGCCACTAGTCTGGCATTACATACAACTCCAGCAGTTGTTACTTTAAGTGTGCACAGCCACCTTGTAGAGATGCATTTCTGGCCTTCATCTTTCACTTCTTCAAAGACGTTATTTCTCTTCCAGGTGCTGAGTTCTGTACTTTTTTCATGCATGAAGAGATCATCATGTACTATCAATATATCTTCTTCATTGTAGTCAGTGCTCAACTTTGCATGTTCGGATGGAATCACCTGAACATTGTCCATTTGTCTTAGATTGACTGATGCAGTTGTGCCAGCAGTTTCCTCAGGCTCACTGAACTGCAAATTGTTCCAGTTTTTGTGTTTGCCAGTTGCCTTTCCTGCTCGGCCGAGGATTTTTCCAGTATGGATTTGTCTACTTTGATTATCTGTGTATTTAATTATTTGATCTTTTTTTAGTCTTAGACCTTCGCAGTTCGTGGATGAGCAGGTTTGTGGCGTGTGGGATTGATAAAGACTATCACCTCCAGGTAGCACTGATGCAGAAGGTTCACTGACATCTTCAGCATTAAGGGGTTCATCATTTTCTGGTGTCATTTCCTCATTTTCACTTTCAGTATCACTAAGATCTGCTGCTGGTGTTATTGTGGTATTTTCATCTGTTTTCATTTGTTCCCTTTCTGTCTCTTCCAGGTTTGTTTGTGGGTCATCCACATTTCTTAGTCTAGACTGATGCACACGAACATAGGTTCCACCATGCCTGACAAATACAACCACACTATCTTGGCCTATGACCACACCTGGACCTTTCCACTCATTACATTCTACTTGCTTATAATACACTTTGTCCCCCATTTCATATCTGTCATCAACGGGACACAGTTGCTTACAAAGGGCTCTTCTAATTCTCTCTGAGCATTCGGCTTCTGTGAATGCTGTTCTCATTGCATGTAGTGTGGTGATTTGTTTAGCTATCCAACTACTCATACTTGTTTCTAGAGCTGGAGGCTTATTGGTGAGGACTGAGGGAAGATTTGGGTTTTGCCCAAACACTAACTGGTAGGGACTATAACCATGCACATTGTGCATGGAGTTCTTTGCCATTAGTGCCCAATCTAGAGGTGTCTTCCAGTCAAAGTTGTTGTCCCTCTTCAGTTTCAGCAAAATTTCAGTTAGGGTCAGATTGTGCCTTTCAACAAGGCCATTGCTCCATGGACTGTACACTGCCGTTGTTTTAATTTCAATGTTAAACTTTTCAGCCATGTCCTTCATTTCATCATTATTAAATTCACCTCCATTATCACTAAACAATCTGCATGGGGGACCATGAACACTTATCCAGCAGTGAATAAAGTGCTTCACTGTCTCTTTTGGGTTATTTGTGGTGACAATACTCCCTGCACTGAAGTGTGTGAAATGGTCAATAGCATGCAAATACCAAACTCCAGGCTCAAGCTCATGTAAGTCCACAGCCACAGTCTCATTATAGGCTGATGCCATAGGGAAACCCACTACAGGCTTATGTTTTGGCTTACTGTATCTGCTACATGTATCACAGTTTTTAACAATGTTCTTGAGAATTGTGTTGCTTTCATCATTGTGATTACCTGGGCAGGACAGTATTTTTTGCAGTCTATAAGCTGAAGCATGTCCAAATTGTCTGTGTAGTTTCAATAGGACTGTCTCCTTTTCTTTTGTTGTCATGTTTTCTGTCACAGCAAGAATTTCATTTTCATTTTGTGTCTTGTTCTCTCTTGTCTCCTTTTCTTCTGGATGACTGTCTTCTCTCAAATTCACACAGTTATGTCCTGAAGATGTTAGTTCAAGTTTAACAGGTTGTTTAAACATCGTTGCTTTGTCACGTGCAATGTCCAGAACTGCATTTGCTCTTTTCAATGAAGTCTTGCTTAAAAGCATTGGTATTTCTGCAGGAACAACTTCCGTCTCTATTGTGCATCTGGTATGTCCTATCCTTGCTGGAATGGTAACTTTTCTTGTGGAATAAACAAACTTGCCATCACCAAATCTGAAAGGTCTTGCACTTTGTTTGTCATCTATTTTCAGTAACTCACTCTGTGGCAGCCCACTTTTGTAATCTTCAAGCCATTTTTCTCCACACACAGTTCTTGTACAGGCCGTCTCAATCACAGCTGATCCTAAAGCCTCTACCATTAAAAATTCCTGTGTTAGACAAAGATTCATTTGAAAACAAAGTGATGTTACATTCTTCAACGTCATCTTTTATTCCTTCATCTTTTGTCAGTCTTACATGTTCCTTTTTATTTGGACAGTCCTTTGCCCAGTGATACGTGCTTTGGCAAACTGCACATTTCGTTCTTCTTCCATATTTATCAAGAGGGTTTGTGCCTTGAGCTATGATTTGGGATTGTTGTGTAGTGTTTGACTTGTGTCCCCATTTTCCTGAATATCTTGTGTAATAGGCAGTGTCACTATCTGAGTTTTGCAGTACACTGCCGCCCTCTCGTGGTGAAGTAACGTTATCTCCAAAAAATATTTTCAAGGCTGATTTCATATCAGTGAAAGAAAAGCAAGAGCAAGCTACAAGTGCTAACTGTTTATCTTTAACAGTAAGTCCGGCAGTATTGAGTAGCTTAAAGGCTAGTACGGCATCAGGAAGCTCCATTTTGAACTTACGTAACCTGTTGTATCGACGTTCGAACTCGACGATGTATTCCACCATAGAAACACCGCTCTCTCTAGTGATCCGGTCAAACTCAGTGTACGCCTCGTACGGCCGATCTTTTTCTTCTTTTAAAAACACACAGTCCAATTTTGCTATGAGTGTTTGCATTCCCGTGTCATCATTCAAATCATCAGCGGAAATTTCCAGAGCACTGTCCCTTGATCTGCCCATTAGTGACAGAGTAACCGCCAAGGCTTGTTTTTTCTTTTCCAGGTCAGTAACATGTCTCCAAATTTCAATCTAATTTTTCCAACTTTCATAAGCCGTTGTAACAAGGGTTCAGGAAGGAGGGAAAAGAAGGACACGGTGACAGCTCTCTCTCTAGACTCAGGTAAGGGCCTTTAATGTACCAGCAAGGTATTTTTAAACAGAACACAAGAACAAGATACAAAATGTGGACAGCTTGCTGGGTTGCCAACACTAGACTGGCATGTGTCTCAAACCTCCTCACTGGCGATGTTGTGGCCCTTTTATGCCGCTCTCCCCGTACTCACTGCAATTAGAGACAGGTGTTAGACATAATTTAGCTCAGGTGCAAGCGCCCTTACCGCTTTCTCCCTTCGGACGGGCGCTTGACCACGCTACCGCTGCCACATACCCCCACCGCCCGACTCAGGCCGGGGCGTCATCCGGCCTGCCTACCACTCCCCCCCCATTTCTGGAAAGGAAGTCGGTGACAGCCATCTGCACCCCCGGTCTGTGGACCACCTCGAACTTAAAAGGCTGGAGAGCCAGATACCAACGGGTGATCCGGGCGTTAGTATCCTTCATGCGGTGGAGCCACTGCAGTGGGGCATGATCCGAGCAGAGAGTGAAGGCCCGCCCCAGCAGGTAGTAGCGGAGCATGAGGACCGCCCATTTGATAGCCAGACATTCTTTCTCCACGGTGCTGTACTTAGTCTCCCTTAAGGAGAGCTTTCTACTAATGTACAGCACGGTGCGCTCCTCCCCCTCCACCACCTGCGAGAGTACGGCCCCCAGCCCTCTGTCTGAAGCGTCTGTCTGTAATAGGAAAGGGAGAGAGAAATTAGGAGAATATAAAAGCGGCCCGCCACAGAGTGCGGCTTTAACCCGTGTGAACGCCTGTTGGCACTGCTCCGACCACTGGACCGGATCTGGAGCCCCCTTTTTAGTGAGGTCAGTCAGCGGACTGGTGACGTCCGAATAATTAGGGATGAACCTCCTATAATAGCCAGCCAGCCCCAGGAACTGCCTCACCCCCTTTTTGGTCTTGGGCCTAGGGCAAGTCGCAATCGCCGCGGTCTTATCAATTTGGGGACGCACCTGGCCATGACCCAAGTGGAACCCCAGATACCGCACCTCCACTCGCCCAATCGCGCACTTCTTAGGGTTTGCTGTGAGCCCCGCCCGCCGCAGCGACTTCAGGACCGCCCTCAGATGTTGTTTATGCCACTGCCAGTCATTACTATAGATAATAATATCATCTAGGTAGGCAGTGGCGTAAGCGGAGTGCGGCGGAGGACACGGTCCATCAGACGCTGGAACGTGGCTGGGGCCCTGAACAAACCGAACGGGAGTGTCACGAATTGGTGTAATCCGAATGGCATAGTGAAGGCTGTTTTTTCTCGGGAGATTGGTGTCAAGGGGATCTGCCAATAACCCTTTGTCAAATCTAGGGTCGAATAAAAGCGAGCAGTACCTAACCGATCGAGCAGTTCATCAACCCGGGGCATTGGGTACGCGTCAAATTTAGACACCACGTTGACTTTTCTATAGTCCACACAGAATCGCACCGACCCGTCGCTCTTGGGAACAAGAACGACCGGGCTAGACCAGTCACTGTAGGACTCTTCTATTACGGTCTCGATGTGGTGTTCAATGAGGTTCGTGCGACCCGGTAGGGGAGAAAACACGTCAGAAAACTCCTTTTGCAACCTGGCCACCTCTGATCGTTGGCACGGGGAGAGGTGGTCTCCACAAATGACTGGGGCATTGAGATCAGGTTTTGGATTTACCTCTGGTCCGAGCTCCGCCCTCTCTGGAATCACTGTGGCCAACCATACAGGGACCGCCTCCCTCCATAATTTAAGGAGGTTGAGGTGGTAAATTTGACGTGCGTCCCCTCTATCGGTTCGTTTATCCTCATAATCGAAATTCCCCACTCTTCGTGTGATCTCGAAGGGCCCTTGCCACTTGGCGAGTAATTTGGAGCTCGATGTGGGGAGTAATACAAGGACTTTATCTCCCGGTGCAAATTCCCTTAGCTGTGCTCCCCTGTCATACAGCCGGCGTTGGCGTTCTTGGGCCCGGAGCAAATTTTTTTGTGTTAGTTTTCCCAAAGCGTGAAGTTTTGCTCTGAGGTCAAGAACGTATTGAATTTCGTTTTTGCTATTCGAAGGTCCTTCCTCCCAGCCCTCCCGTAAGACATCTAAGATGCTACGCGGGCGACGCCCATATAACAGCTCAAACGGAGAGAAGCCGGTTGAGGCTTGTGGGACCTCTCGCACTGCAAACAACAGGGGGTCGAGCCATCTGTCCCAATTTTTAGCATCCTCGTGCACGAACTTACGAATCATGTTTTTGAGGGTTTTGTTAAAACGTTCCACTAGGCCATCTGTCTGCGGATGATACACGCTAGTGCGAATCGATTTAATACCCAACAGATCGTAGAGTTCGCGAAGTGTGCATGACATAAATGTTGTGCCTTGATCGGTGAGGATTTCTTTTGGAATCCCCACCCGGGAGATTATTTTGAAGAGTGCCGTAGCAACACTATGTGCTGAGATGTTGCTTAACGGCACTGCTTCCGGATATCGCGTTGCGTAATCCACTAGGACTAACACAAAGCGATGTCCGCGTGCTGTCCGTTCCAATGGCCCGACGAGGTCCATTCCAATTCTTTCGAAGGGGACCTCGATCAAGGGAAGAGGGCGCAATGGCGCTTTTGGGGTGGCCGGTGGGTTTACCAGCTGGCATTCGTGGCACGCCGCACACCACCTGCGGACGTCACCGCTAATGCCCGGCCAATAAAAACAGGTGATTAGACGGAGAAGTGTTTTCCTTTCCCCTAGGTGACCTGCCATGGGATTATAATGAGCCACCTGGAATAACATTTCCCGGCGTCTCCGTGGAATCAAAAGCTGTTTTACATTTTCTTTGGTCTGAGTGTCCTGCATCACTCTATACAGCCGGTCATTTATAATTGCAAAATAGGGATGTGCGAGAGCGATGTCTGGCCAAAGACGCTGCCCATCGATCGTTTTCACCTGATCGAAGGCATGCTTAAGGGTTTCGTCGCGCGACTGCTCCAAAGGGAAATCCTCGTCAGGGAATTCCCTGCGTAGGGGAGGGGCGAAACCCTCGCCCCTCTCCTCGTGATCTCGATTTGGAGCAGCCGAGGACGGACCTGGCTCCGCCTCCCCTGCCAAAGCATCGCACATCGCACACCTCCCCATTTTAGTGCAGGACCCATCCTCACAAATATTCCCTAATAGATTCTTAAACGCAGGCCAATCTGTCCCCAAAATCAGAGGATGGGTGAGGTGGGAACTAACCGCTGCCTCCACTCTGTGTTTTTTCCCTTGAAATTTGATCAGCACAGTCACCAACGGATAGTTGTGAACATCCCCATGCACACACCTCACCCTTACCCGCTTAGCTGTGCTCAAAGCCCCGGGTTGAACCAAGCGTTGATGGATTGTGGTCTGATTACAACCGGTATCCAGCAAAGCTTGGTGTGTACCCCTCTGGATTCTTACCGGAATCCGGTACGCTCCAGCCCGATCGGGGGCAGCATGCTGGGGATCGGAGACCCGAACCACCGTCCCCACCTCCATCATCGGACACTGATCGCGGAGGTGACTCGGGTCCCCGCACCTCCAACAGGCCGGCCCAGGCGCCACCCCCGTACCTGCGTCGGCAGACGCTCCCACCTGAGGGGGAGAGCGGTTAAATGTTGTGGAGGGGAGTGAGCTGCCGTAGAAGGTCTCTGCCAGACTCCTCGCCTGCGGGGGGCAGGAATGGACCCTGGAGAGAAGACAGAGCGAGAGGGGGGCGGGGGATGGGAGAAATTAGAAAAAATCACAGGGGGAGGGGGAGGAGAGAGAGAGAGAGAGAGAGAGAAGGCTCGTCCAGCCTTGGGATCGCCGCCATGTGGTCCTCTGCGAGCTGAACGGCCGCCTCCAGTGACGCCGGGCGGTGGCACTGGACCCACTCCGCCGTTTTCTTGGGCAATCGTTGGATGAACTGTTCCAGTACCACCTGATCGATCAGTCCCTCGACGTCGCGGTCCCCCGCTAGCAGCCATTTCCTGCAGGCATCACGGAGCCACTGGGCAAACGCGAACGGGCGGTCGGCTTTCTCCAGTTTCATGGTTCGGAAAAGTTGGCGATGTTCCTCAGGACTCCGACCAACCCGTTGCATGATGGCTCTCCTTAAGTCAGGGTAGGCCAGGAGGTTCGTAGCGGGCAGTTGTTGAGCCGCGAGTTGAGCTTCCCCGGACAAAAGAGGAACAAGGCGGGCTGCCCATTAATCGCGCGACCAACCCCAAATTTCGGCGGTCCGTTCAAACAGATCCAGAAATGCTTCCGGATCGTCCGTTGCCCCCATCTTCTGTAACGTGGGCGGGGGCAACGGAGAACGATTGTCCGGGGTCGCGGCTGTGGCGGGAGCGACCTCCTGGCTGAGCAGGCTCCGGATGATGTGCCGGTCCTCTGCTTGAGCCCGCATGATCTCAAAGAAGCACCAGTCTTGGTCCTCTCAGAGCTCAAGCAGAGACTGTTGGTGGTTCTGATGCAATGCCGCGAGGGACTGGAGGACTTCGGCCAGCTGGGAGGAATCTATGGGACGACCTTCCATGTTCGGTGAATTTTCCCGGGTTTCGGCACCAGTGTAACAAGGGTTCAGGAAGGAGGGAAAAGAAGGACACGGTGACAGCTCTCTCTCTAGACTCAGGTAAGGGCCTTTAATGTACCAGCAAGGTATTTTTAAACAGAACACAAGAACAAGATACAAAATGTGGACAGCTTGCTGGGTTGCCAACACTAGACTGGCGTGTGTCTCAAACCTCCTCACTGGCGATGTTGTGGCCCTTTTATGCCGCTCTCCCCGTACTCACTGCAATTAGAGACAGGTGTTAGACATAATTTAGCTCAGGTGCAAGCGCCCTTACTGCCTTCTCCCTTCGGACGGGCGCTTGACCACGCCCCCGCTGCCACAGCCGTCTTCTCGTCAAACAGTGGGGGATTTTTGGAATTCCCAGCAGCAGCCATCCTCTGCTACCAATGTTAATTCAATAATTACAACAGTTATCGGGCAATAAACTCTTTATTGTTCCATCACATAACACAGCCACTTTCACTCTCATAGAACTCCAGACTGCCCAACACCAGAGGAAAAAACCGCGCTAACCCATAAAAGGTGCTCTTCACACATGCGCAGTAAAAGAAACGTAACTTAACAGGTGGCTCATCTTCTAGCATGTTCTACTTGCAACTGGGAGGACCCTGGTACAAATCTAGCCTTGCATGCAAATTGACATGTTAAGCAAAAGTGCCGTAGAAACACCACAAATGTTATACTCACAAAGTATCCAGAGAGCACAGACGCCTCCAAGAGCGAAAGCAAGAGAGACACAGAGAATTAGCAGAAAAAATTTACCTCACTTGGAGGAATGGTCTTCTCTCTGTTTTTGAATTTGAAATGAATTTCTTTATTGTCATTGTACACAAGATACAACGAAATTGCGGAGCTTCTGCATAAGGTGCATGGTACATAAAAAAGATAAATAAATAAATAGATATAAAATACATAATACAAAATGATGTGTTAAGATGTTTAAGCTAGGACAAAGATAGGACTGCTACCAATGTTAATTCAATAATTACAACAGTTATCGGGCAATAAACTCTTTATTGTTCCATCACATAACACAGCCGCTTTCACTCTCATAGAACTCCAGACTGCCCAACACCAGAGGAAAAAACCGCGCTAACCCATAAAAGGTGCTCTTCACACATGCGCAGTAAAAGAAACGTAACTTAACAGGTGGCTCATCTTCTAGCATGTTCTACTTGCAACTGGGAGGACCCTGGTACAAATCTAGCCTTGCATGCAAATTGACATGTTAAGCAAAAGTGCCGTAGAAACACCACAAATGTTATACTCACAAAGTATCCAGAGAGCACAGACGCCTCCAAGAGCGAAAGCAAGAGAGACACAGAGAATTAGCAGAAAAAATTTACTTCACTTGGAGGAATGGTCTTCTCTCTGTTTTTGAATTTGAATTGAATTTCTTTATTGTCATTGTACACAAGATACAACGAAATTGCGGAGCTTCTGCATAAGGTGCATGGTACATAAAAAAGATAAATAAATAAATAGATATAAAATACATAATACAAAATGATGTATTAAGATGTTTAAGCTAGGACAAAGAGTAAGTAAAAAGACATAAAAGGAGTGCTACAGTTTGTCAAAAATTATATTTTGACAAATACAAGACTATGCTAAATTGAAGAACCTTTCAGTCACAAACTGAGGGTATAAAAAGATGGAGATTGCACAGAAATATAATACATAAATACACATATTGTGCTAGGTGCAATGTCAGTACATACAAAGTATTTGGTGCATATGTGTATTCAGTGTAGTTATAGCTCTGGGAAAAAAGCTGTCCTTGAGTCTATTTGTCCTTGACTTAAAGCATCTGTAACGCCTACCAGAAGGGAACAATTTAAACAGGTGGGAACCAGGGTGAGAATGGTCTTTTTAAATGTTCTGGGCTCTGCTGAGGCAGCGGGAGTTGTAAAGGTCCTTCAGGGAGGGAAGAGGGCAACCAATGATCGGTGTTAATAGTCCGCTGTATTCCCTTTCTCTCTGCCTCCGTACAGCTACAGTACCATACTGAGATACAATATGCTAGAAGGCTCTCCACCGCAGAACGATAGAAGGTCTCCAGCAGCTTCTTCTTTAGATTGTTCCTCTTTAACACTCTCAAGAAGTGAAGGCGCTGCTGTGCCTTTTTGGTAATTACTGTGGTGTTGGCTGACCATTTGAGGTTTGCTGAGATGGTTGTGCCAAGGAATTTGAATGTTTGAACCCTCTCTACGCAGTCTCCTTTGATGTAGAGGGGAGCGGGGTCTGCCCTGTGCCTTCTAAAATCGAAGATGATTTCCTTTGTTTTGGTGGTATTTAGTGTCAGGTTATTGGCTGAACACCACTCCGACAATCTCAGGATCTCATTTCTGTAGGCAGCCTCATCCCCCTTTGAAATTAGTCCCACCACTGTAGTATCATCTGCAAATTTGATGATGTTGTTCTGGTGATGGACTGGGCGGCAGTCATGCGTATAAAGAGAGTACAGAACTGGGCTCAGCACGCACCCTTGAGGGGAGCCAGTGCTGAGCATGCGGGTGGAAGAGAAATGAGGACCGAGTTTAACAGTCTGAGGGCGGTCCGTCAGGAAATTCCTGATCCAATTACAGGTAAGTAAAGGGAGGCCAAGATCTGTGAGTTTGCAGAAGAGAATGTCCGGTATAATAGTATTAAAGGCTGAGCTATAATCGATGAAAAGCATCCTCACGTAGCTCTCCTGATGTTCCAAATGGCACAGCGCATTATGGAGGGCTATGGCTATTGCATCCTCAGTTGATCTGTTTGCTCTATAAGCAAACTGATGTTCATCGAAAGTGAAGGGGAGGCAGGTTTTTAGATGGTGCAACACCAGCCTTTCAAGGCACTTTGTAATGATCGGTGTAAGGGCAATAGTGCGATAGTCATTGAGATTATCTGTTAGGGAGAGGTTGAAGAGGTTTGTGAGGACTCCTGAGAGCTGGTTAGCACATCTCTTGAGTACCTTCCCTGAGATACCATCAGGGCCAGAAGCTTTCAGTGTGTTCACTGTTCTAAGCACCCGCCTCACTTAATGCTCCTGGACAGTGAATGGAGGGGTACCAGAGTCTGTTGTAAACTGAAGTGGTGTGGTATTTTGCAGCTGTGGTTTATCAAAACGAGCAAAGAAGCAGTTTAGTTCCTCTGCTAGTGGAGCCGAGCTGTTTCCAGCTACACAGCTGCTGCCTCTGAAGTTTGTTAGGTGCTGGAATCCCTGCCATACCTGTCGTGGTTTGCCGTCTGTAAAATTATCTTCTACCTTTTTTTTGTAATCCCTCTTTGCATCCCTGATTCCTCTCTTCAGGTTGACTCTAGCAGCACCTTAGAGAGCTCTATCACCTGACCTGAAAGCAGCTTTCCGATCTTTGAGGAGCTTATAGACTTGGCTGGTCATGCAAGGCTTCTGATTAGGAAAAACCCGGATGATTTTATTCACTGTGACGTTGTCCATACAGTACTTGATGTAGGCCAATACCGCCTCAGTGTGAACAGCCAGGTCATGATGTTTAAAAACTTCCCAGTCAGTATGTTTCTTGCTTTTGATGGGGATACCTATGGTTAAAATTTCAGTGTGATAAAGGATCCCAAACATACAGATAAGTATGCAACTCTTTACATCTCTGACCCACTGTAATATAATATAAACAGAACTGAGCAGAATGTAAATTCTAATGCCATGTCAATAATATCTTACCTTTGATTTGAGATCTTTTGACAACTGAATCAGTTCTTGAATGAAGGTAAACAGAATTTTCATAGATTGAGTCCATATCATTAACCTGACAGGAGATGTGTTCTCTGAGATATTTGGTTTAGGTTTTGTTGAGAACAAGGATTTCAAAGAAAATATAAGTGCAGGCAGAAAATATAACATAGGATGTGATGTAGAAAGAGCCACACAAACAAATTCTTTAGAATCAGTGGGGATTTCTTTAAAACTGCAAGGGAAGCTCGGCTTCCCCTATAATGTCAAAAAAATAATGGTCAAATATGTACTATTGTGTAAACAATTTATTGACTAAAAATGCATTAGAACATGTTCATCTCGAAAACGAGTTCGTTCAGAATCAGCTACATGTAGCAGGTCGGCTGACTCGATTTCATTCCCATAGCGTCACAGTGCATTTCCCTGTTGAAGCCGAGCGTCCATTGACTTCAATGGGGCTGCTTTGAACAGTTTTTTTCAGTGCTCCGAAACTAGACGGTCATTGGATAAATGCTGTGATTATGTCCCGCCCACGGACGCTCAGCGTCTCTGGGGGTTAATGAGGAGTGGGCTGGCCCGGACTCCGGGCTTCCGCGTAATGATTGGAGGATCTGTCGAAAGACTGCATCTCCTTTTGACTGACAGCGAATCTGTACTATAAGAAGTTGCTGAAGCTATTCGCACTCAGTCCCATCGCGGATTTCTCAAGTGTAGTCGAAAGACAAATGCTTCTTGATATTTGCTTGGCGAAATTGCTAGTCAATTTGCATAATACATTTCACAATTATACACCACATTCCTTGTTTCAGTTTTACCAAGTTTAATATTTTTTTTTAGATCGTTCATTCATTCATTCATTCATTCATTCATTCATTCATTCATTCATTCATTTATACAGTAGGCTAGGCTAGCGGATGTACGGGTGAAACTGTGCACGATGGCAGACAGTGCTAATATTGTCGACCTGATTTTGGCGATGCCATTTGAAAGTCTTCCTTACGAGGAAAAAATTATAATTACAGCAGCATTGATTTAGTGCAAAAGATAGGGAAAAATAACAGGTCTTTTCAGCTCTCCTGGTATGACAAAGTTAGCTGGCTGACTGGAAGTGCTGTGACAAATAAAATGTACTGCTGGCCATGCCTCTTGATGAAACCATCTCACGGATGTGTTGTTTGGTCAAAGGTGGTTTTTGGAGATCTGTCTAACTTTGACAGGGCATATAAATGGACAAGTTTATAATGTAGGCCGAAAATGAGCTTCCCCTCTTTGAAAGACCAGCAGCCACCACTGCTTCAGATGCTACAGAGGTTTTAAGGCTTGTAATATAGCAAACAAGTTGAATGGACCGCTATTGTTTTTTTCTTTCCCGAGCACCATTGCCATTCACTTTGATTTTTTTATATATATATATATATATATATATATATATATATAAAAAAAACATCCACAACATTCTGCAAAACAACTCCATTTGTCTTAAATGGAGTAAAGAATATGTAATATTAAAAATATAAAACACTCAAAAAATATATATTTTTGCCTTTTTTAAGATTTACGCATTCCAATTTCACAACAAAATTCCATCTAATTGAATTGTGGAATCTTTAACAAAATTACATTCATAATATTTCCATTAATTCAAGTCTTATTAATTTGCTGTGTTCATCATTCTTATAAATTTGCACGTAAAAAGTCCAAGCATCCATGGACACAGGCCCGGACTGGCCATCGGGAGCACCGGGACAAGTCCCTGTGGCCTGGCGACTAATTTGGCCTGCTGCCAGGCAGCGTTTTTTTAAATAATTTTTTATTATTATTATTTTATATTACTACCTTTACCAGTGATCATTTTCTTATTCGTCATTCAATACAATTATTGTTATTAATAATAATAATAAATAAAATCATGAATCTGTTAGTCTTGACTGGCAAGGCTACGATTCGACTTTAGGCCTCAGCCAAACGGTTAAACAGAAAATGCGAGCAGCACCCGATGATGGAGAGAAAACGGCCAGGTGGAGCAGAGAGGGAAAGGACAAAAAAAAAAAGAAAGCACTCCAAGAAGAAGCAGCAAAATGTTGCAAAATTACTGACCTGTTCAGGGCTTCAAGTGCAGGTCAGTTTCATCTGTAAATACTGTACTTTTTTCTTCGTTAACTTCTTGAAATGCTAGCAAATGTAAGCGGTAGGGCCCGTCTAACGTTACATTCATGGAGAAATAAAAACAAATGAGTGAAACCGCACACAGAAAACTCACAGAAGAAATGTACAAAATTCTAATTGTTGTTTTTTTTATTTATAACATATGATTTAGTTTAACATAACACAACTAAGGGAGCTGTTTTGCTCAATATTATCACGATTGAAAATGTTACATTGAATTTATTGTTCAATAAACAAGTAGCGTAGTTAATATTTATTATTAAGTTACTTACATTTTAGACACAAACCATATTAACTGTTTTTGTTCTATTTCACCGACGAAAATAGTTCCAAAGGAAAGCTACAGCAGGCGGTGTTTTGTTACTGAATAATTCAGCGTTTTGAACGAATCTTTTGTATGAATGACTCACTAATTAAGACGGTCACTTGCCGTCACCTATTGGTTTAATGTTTAAATATTGCATTTTTTTTATTTGTATATTCAAACATTTATTTAAAACATCAATCTCATAACATTATTTATTGCAGTTGTAATTGCAGTGCACATTATTTAATTTGATGGGTAACAGCCCTATAGTGTCTTATTATTATAACTGAATTTATTGATCAAATGTAAGAATTTGACATGAAAGATGATGCATACATTAAGGTAATACAAATTTCCTTTTTTTTTTTTTCATCAAATGAAGGTGGAGACAACCAACCTAGCACTAGCTGTGGTGATCACACATCAGATTCAGCCAGGGAGTGAGATGACAGGTAGAATCAAAATAAGAAAAAAAAATAACACATTGTTTGAAATATAGTGTTGCTAAATGTTGGATATTCAAGTAATTTTAAGATAAAAACAACAACATTTTGTCATAAATATAATACTTTGATTTTTACTCAAATAGATGTAGATTCTGGGCAAACACATTACAATAAGGTGGTTGTTTTGCACCAAGGTGGAGACAGTTCTGTTTGTAACATGAGGCCAGAAGAAGTGACAGGTGGAGAAGAGACAGGTACAAGAAAAATACACACACTTTATAACTATTTAGTTTATTATACAGTCATGACTGAAAATATATTGTTGTTTTCGACAAAACGCAAACAATTACATTTAATTGTGTTAGTATAGATGTGCTAAAAAGCATTTTTATGTGCTACATTAGTTATTTTGTTTTACACAGACACAGCTGCTGAAGTGGGATATTTATGGACTAGAAAAACAGAAGGACTGTAAAATGCCTTGTTAAGATGTTAAAAGAGCCAAGCAAAACCTCTAATCCTACAAACAGAATAAATGATCTTTTCAGGGATTCTGAATCCCTACATCCCTAGCGGGATGTACATTTTTACGTTATGAACATTTGTTGAAAAACAGCTGTATGTTCTTCACCCATATCTTATTCAGTAATTCCTTTAATTCTTCAAGGCTCATTTGTCTAGTTACTCTTTCATTTCTTCTGTTTTTAGCCCAATAAGCTTGAGAGACCATTTTTTGTTCCGTACTGTTATAGCAACAAAATGCCATCCACATGTGTGAGGGAATGTTCACTCTCTTATTCAGTGTAATGTTGCCTGGTACTGCCCCTGTCAGCACGTAGGCCAAGACTTTTTTGACGTTTTGTTTATCACGGCAGTTTTTATCCATGATTTCTTTGATATCATTTACCGTACTATTCCAATATCCATTTAAGTCCTTATTTTGAGGCACAGCATTGGTCAGCGTGAACGTCGATTCGGCAGTCACTCTATCAGCTGCATGACAAATGGGAAATAATTGACTGGGACTCATTGGTTGACTTTTGTCCAAATAATCTTGGGAAATTGCCTGCTTGACGTGTGGCACACGCATTTCGGTACCTGCCGGTTCAAGCTACAGAACAAATAATAGAAAGAGAGAGAAATGGTCAATGCTTAGAGAAGAACTTCTTATTAATGAGAGATTGAAGAAGTTAAAACATGGCTGGAATGTGTTTAATGGAATATTTCAGGTTCAAAAAAGTTTTGCTCCGTTGACGGCATTTGTGGCATGATGTTATTACCACAAAAATTTATTTAAACTCTTCCGAGGCACTTACAATGGAAGTGAATGGGGGTCATTTCTGTAAACGTTAAAATACTCACTGTTTCAAAAGTACAGCCACAAGATGTAAACAATATGTGTGTAAATTAGTTTGATAAAATAATGCTGCAAAGATGACATAATGCCTAAAATGACCATAAAAACCATGATTTACCCCCCATTCACTTCCATTGTAAGTCCCTCACTGTAACCATTAGTTTTGCTTTTTTAAAGAAAATAAGGGACATGTCAGAATTATTATAATTTTTTGGAAATCAACATTATGCCAAAAAATTCTGTCGATTAAGCTTGATTTGTATTGAACCTGGAATATTACTTTAAAGCTTTGACATGCTACATTTCAATTAGGCATAAACAATATGTTATCACCTGGCGCTCAGTCATCCATGGAATCACTGGTGTTCTGTACGACTGCGTCCCGATGTATTTGTAGGCAGAGAAAATGGGAATCCTGTTTGTTGTGTCATAGAGTGTCGCAAACCTGTAACCGTTCTTATATTTTTGACAGATCGTTTCATATCGATTATTAAGTGTGGCTGAATCCTTCAGAATGCCAAGAATCGTAGGAGAATTTCTATTAAAAAAAAATTCACTGCATCTATTGAATTTTTGCACTACTTCAGATATAATGCACGGAAAGCCCAACACCAGTAGCAGAGAGATGAGGCATAGGACAAACAGCCGCATCTTCACCCTGAACTCGATCGCAAACTCGAAAATATGTACTTTTTATCTAAACGTATTCCACAAACTGTTCTCACAATGCATAAAGCCTCTCTGCTTAGACTTAAATCCCCCTACACACTTAAATAGTTTAGCAGCAATGACGCATGCCCCAAAGACTTTCCGAGAAACAGAAAGTTCAAAAATCTTGAGTCCAAGATATCACACGTGGTTTTAAGTTTTCTTTCACACCTCTTTTACCCCACTACAAGCCAACACCATTATAGCATATTTGTACTACACTTATCAGCACTAATCAACTCTAGCAACCTTCAAAGCGGAAATATCAGCACATTGCTCGTAGTGTTTGTGTATTGTGCATTCTTAAGACCTAAGAAGAGTCCTTGACTTTTTTAATTTGCTACCAGTTTTGAGTTTTGTACTTCTAGTTGTAATGGCATAAAGTATGATATGTTATTGAGGTAAAAGGTAATGATTTCTCAATCTTGACAATTTGTATTAATGAATTGATTAAATCGACATAAAAAAGTGTCCTCTTAAAGGTAAAAATTGCCCTGAAAATAAAATCCAAGGGGCAAAATTTTGACCCTTGATGTAAAAGTAAATTTCATACACTGCTTTAAATACACTTAAATATCCTGATAACAACAAAAAAAAATCAGCTTATAAAAAAAAAAAAAAAAAAATGAAAACATAAAAAAAAGTGTATTGATTGGATTATTTGTGATGTCCAAACGTAAACAGTCAAGCACACGACACACTGGGAACACCCATAAAGATGTTTACATGCAACACGAAATCTGAGTAATCTAGCACACTCATTTTACTCATTTCATGTAACATGTTTTCTAATAAAGCTTTTGCCAAAAACATATTTAACACATGCTCTGATATTCCATGCCGGAGGTAAACCAACGCATAGCTGGTCACCTGCAAATGTTGTGATTTGGATCCTGCACTCTCAGAAAAAAAGGTACTTTGAAAGGGCCGTAACTTGGGTGGAACCTTCAAGGGGACATTTTCTGATCCTTAGTTTAAATATAAATTGTTTTGATTACATCATTTTACCCTATGAACCTAATGTGTACCTTTTAAGTTTACATTTGCCTCCTTAAGTGTACAATATGTACCCAAAACAAGTGCCCCAGTGACTGCCTTCTACCTTAAACAGTACTTTTTTTCTGTGAATGTGGCTCCTGTATGGGATGCTTATGTTCTAAAAGGCCCCATCAATCATCAAGACTTCATTGGTCAACCAACATCAGCAGAAAAAAACATGTTGATTGAACAACTTCACTATTTGCCTGCAAAGGTTTGCTGGTGTTTAGTGTGCCTGTGCTGATTTAATCAGATCGGATCAGCATCGGGGAAAAATCAAGAAATTATGACATTTTTCTTTTGAGTCTTGTATTTATAAATATATATACTTTAACCCAACACATCCCCTAAACCCAACACATCCCCTAAACCCAAAACAACCCCTAAACCCAACACATCCCCTAAACCCAACACAACCCCTAAAACTAACTCAACCCCTAAACCCAACACAATCGGTTGTGTTGGGTTTAGGGGGTGTGTTGGGTTTAGGGGTTGTGTTGGGTTTAGGGGTTGTTTTGGGTTTAGGGGTTGTGTTGGGTTTAGGGGTTGTGTTGGGTTTGTGTTGGGTTTAGGGGTTGTGTTGGGTTTAGGGGTTGTGTTGGGTTTGTGTTGGGTTTAGGGGTTGTGTTGGGTTTAGGGGTTGTTTTGGGTTTAGGGGTTGTGTTGGGTTTAGGGGTTGCTTTGGGTTTAGGGGTTGTGTTGGGTTTAGGGGTTGTTTTGGGTTTAGGAGATGTGTTGAGTTTAGGGGTTGTTTTGGGTTTGTTTTGGGTTTAGGGGTTGTGTTGGGTTTAGGGGTTGTTTTGGGTTTAGGGGTTGTGTTGGGTTTAGGGGTTGTGTTGGGTTTGTGTTGGGTTTAGTGGTTGTGTTGGGTTTGTGTTGGGTTTAGGGGTTGTGTTGGGTTTGTGTTGGGTTTAGGTGTTGTGTTGGGTTTAGGAGTTGTGTTGGGTTTAGGGGTTGTGTTGGGTTTGTGTTGGGTTTAGGGGTTGTGTTTGGTTTAGGGGTTGTTTTCGGTTTAGGGGTTGTTTTTGGTTTAGGGGTTGTTTTTTTTTAAGGGTTGTTTTGGGTTTAGGGGTTGTTTTTGGTTTAGGGGTTGTGCTGGGTTTAGGGGTTGTTTTGGGTTTAGGGGTTGTGTTGGGTTTAGGGGTTGTTTTGGGTTTAGGGGTTGTTTTGGGTTTAGGGGTTGTGTTGGGTTTAGGGGTTGTGTTGGGTTTAGGAGATGTGTTGAGTTTAGGGGTTGTGTTGGGTTTGTTTTGGGTTTAGGGGTTGTGTTGGGTTTAGGGGCTGTGTTGGGTTTAGGGGTTGTTTTGGGTTTAGGGGTTGTGTTGGGTTTAGGGGTTGTTTTGGGTTTAGGGGTTGTTTAGGGGTTGTAAACCTAACCCTCACAGAAAACTTTCAGCATTTTTACATTTTCACTAAAACATTGTTTAGTGTGATTTTTAAGTGATTTAAATTATGAGGACACTAGAAATGTCCTCGTAAATCACATTTCTAGCGTAATGACCTTGTAATTACAAGTTTATAACCTACAATATTGTCCTCATAAACAAAATAAACATGCACACAAACACACACACACACACACACACACACACACACACATATACACACACACTTAAAATGAAATGCCAATATTTGCACAAGCTTTATTAGAGAAAAGACAGTCACACTCTTAACATGCTGTGGACACCAGACAGTAGGGATACTCCAATCAGGATTTTTACAGCCGATGATGATTGATAAGTTAATAATAATACAAGTTTTTGTACTTTTAAAGTCACATTTGACATGCTCACTGGGAACCTAAAGACAATACATTTTAAAGGCATGCTTTTAATCCAATTTTTCAATGAAACGGCTCATTGAGGACTTAAAAGACATTACATACTTTACAGAATAATTTTCTGTGAAGCTGTTTTGAGCTATGTGTGTCGTAAAAAGCACTTTACAGTTAAAATATGCAACACAACAATACACAGTACAATATACAATACAACAGAACTCACATTTTATATGTACTGTATATAACATTTGGATATAACATTCCAAATTCATACTATGCATATGTTGGGCAAGGCCATTTATTGCTTTGTTTTTCTGCATTAATGTGAAAAAATTAATTATTATTATCTCTGGATTATGCACTTGAATTCGTAGAGTTTATTACCCATTAATTATAAATTGACCGTTCTTTTCATATCAGTATTTTTATGCTTTTAACCAATTTGCCAGTGGTTTTAATTTAGTCAATAACTGACCGATAAATATGGGCAGCTGATACATCTTTATATCATTGGCATGCAAAATAATTTTGTCACAGATCTCTAATGTTTGAAACAGAACAATTGTTGTCAAACAGCAATACGGTTTTCTTCCATTGTGTTCTGAGAAATTCCTGCAATTCCTGCAGGCTCTTTTCACCGATAGTTTTGCCATCAATATTTTCTTCTTTATTTTGGGCCCAATAAGCCTGGGAAACAAATGATCTATTTGAACTGTTATAGCAGCAAAATGCCATCCACATGTGTGAGGGAATGTTCACTCTCTTATTCAGTTTATTGTTGCCAGGTACAGCTCCTGTCAGGACATGAGCCAAGACTCTATTACTGTCCTTTCTGTCACGGCAGTATTTATCCATGACATCTCTAGTCTTTCTTTCCATGTGATTCCAGCTGCCGTTATTAAAGCTTATACTCTGTGGTACAATGTTGGTCAGCGTGAATGTAGATTTAGCAGTGTCTTCATCCATTGCATGACAGCAGGGAAACAAGTGACCACGATTCAGTTTAGAATTGTTACCCCAGTAGTCTTCAGTGGTTGCCTGATTCACGTATGGCACACTCATCTCATCAACACCATCAGAAGGTTCGAGCTACAGATAAGATATTTAAAAGAAAGAGATACCATAATTAATACACTAACAGAAGAACTCTAATAAATTAATTTGACAGTTCACCCCAAAATGCTCACCTCGTCTTTGTGTATAAAAAATTTACCTAGTACAGTTATGCAATTTATAATATACTCCTTATCTTTATTATCTATTATAATCCAAAACAGTATATGTTTATATTCTAATACAGGCATCTCCATATATTTTTTATTAATTTTTTTTTTTTAATCCCCTTTTCTCCCCAATTTGGAATGTCCAATTCCCACTACTTAGGATGTCCTCGTGGTGGCGCACAACTCACCACACGCCCCATTGAGAGCGAGAACCCCATGTGACTTTACCCTCCCTAGCAACCGGGCCAATTTAGTTGTTTAGAAGACCTAGCGGGAGTCACTCAGCACACCCTGGATTCAAACTTACGACCAGCGTCAATATTCGCTGAGCTAACACGGCACCCTCTCCATATAATTCTTGATCCACTCCAAAACACTCGTTATAAAATCCTGAACATTTATCATGAAAAAAAGATATGTTCTGGTGTTTTAATGTCATTAGTACAGAAAGAACAATTGATTTGCTAAAAATTTAAATGTAAATGTAAAAAATCAGCAGATGGGTAAATGTCATTTATAATCTTATAAATTACATTTATGAAACTAATTTCTCTTGCTTTTGGTGTAATTGGACATTTTAGAGACTCTATTCTCAATTTGGTGACTAAACTTTTCTTAAAATATTTATATATCTCTCTTTACTTTCAAATTCTCCATATTAAAACGACATACAAATTAAGATATAAAATGTATCTATTGGCTGTTCCTGTGACCGACAGCACACTGCACGAGTGTTTGTAGCCTGCTAGCCTGTTTAGCATTGCTTTCTTATTCTCGTATGTTCATTGTTTTATCCTTTCCCATTTTACCGTGTGCTTTGATTTTTTCCACTTTTCTACTGTTTCATCTGTGTGTATTTTTCATGTTGCTGCTGGCACCTAGCTCGAGTCTGTGTTTGTAGACTGCTAGCTTTTTTAGCATTGCTTATTATCTTTTTTCAACGTTTAAAAAAAATAGCTTATTATGAAGCCACAACTTGATTCTGGAGAACTGGCTAATTATAGACTGATTTCAAATCTCCCGTTAATGTCAAAAATACTAGAAAAGGCAATGACTGAAAGTGGCCACATTTCTCTTCAAGTGCTTTTAAATCTTAGTGTGGCATTCGACACGATAGATCGCGATATTATCTTGAATAGGCTAGAGAAATTATGTTGCCGTTTGTGGAGTTGAATTAGCATGGTTTAGGTCCTACTTAGCAGACAGCTACCACTTTGTCTATGTAAATGAGGAATTGTCAAATCAAACAAAAGTTATGTATGGAGTGCCACAGGGATCAGTTTTAGGGCCTCTGCTTTTCTCCTTATATATGCTTCCCCTGGGAGATATTATCAGGAATCGTAGAATAACTTTCCACTATTATGCCGATGAGACCCAACTTTATATTTTTTCGACCCCTGACGAAATTTCACAATTTTCCAAATTAGCAGAGTGTATCAATGGAGTCAAAGATTGGATGGCCTGAAATTTCCTTCTGCTCAATTCCGACAAACAGAGGTACTAATTATCTGACCAAATACCTCTAAAAATATGTCGCTAAAATATTATTTGACTCTTGATGGATGTGCTGTTACTTTGTCTTCAACAGCGAATAATTTAGGTGTTATATTTGAAACAAATCTGTCCTTTGAAATTAAAATTACCAATGTTTTTAGGACCGGATTCTTCCACCTAAGAAATATTGATAAGTTACGAAACATGTTCTGTGTTGCTGATGCCACAAAACTAATTCATGCTTTCATGACCTCAAGACTAGATTATTGTAATGCATTACTGGGAGGATGTCCAGCAAGTTCAATAAAAAAAATTGGTTCAAAATGCAGAAGCCAGAGTGCTGACTAGATCCAAGAAATATGATCATATTAGCCCCATTTTATTATCGTTACATTGGCTACCTGTTAAATTTCGTGTTAATTAAAAATTCTGTTAACTACGTACAAAGCTTTAAATGGTCTATCTCCGCAGTACTTAAGTGACCTTCTACCACATTATATTCCATCACTTTCATTACGATCACAAAATTATGGCCTGTTAATAGTTCCTAAAATATCAAAATACACAAAAGGAGGAAGATCCTTTTCACATTTGGCTAGTAAACTATGGAATAGTCTCCCTAACACTCTTTGAGATGCAGACACACTCCCTCAGTTTAAGTCTAGACTAAAGACTCATCTATTTATCCAGGCATACATCTAATTTATCCGTCAACTCAGAATCAGAAAAATTTATGATGATCTATAACTCTATAACTAAAATGTAATAAAATCTATGCTAATACTATTCTGTTTATATCTCAACTCCTATCCCGAGGTCATCAGAACCGGCTGGATAGAGCTCCATTCCTGCTTTGTGTTGGACTCCAATGATACGTGTGATTATGACTAATATCAGCCAGTGCCACCCAGACAACACTTCAGTATATTGATGAACTTGAGATGATGAACTGATGCCAACTCGAAACATAAAACAGGGGATACTTCATATACCATTCCTGAACCTTGAATTTAGGTTAGACCTCACTAAAATTACCGGCCAGGTTGAACTGTGATGCACCTCACTGATCTCTGCATGCATCACATCGGTCTAATGATGAACTATGATCTTGAAATGGGATACATATATTAATTAATTCCCAACAAAACCCTTCATCAGTCAATTAACAAGGACAATTGCATCTATGTGAACTTCTGCAGTTAATCCAGGATGAACTTCAAAGACATCCGTCATTAATCTTACAGTTCAAACAAAATCTTTGTTTAAACACTGACCCTTAACACTTACTTAGTTTAATAATTTTACACTATGAATTGAACTATGCACAGGGTTGTGAGGGTTACTTTTGAAATGTATTCCAGTACAGATTACAGAATACATGCTGTAAAATGTAATTTGTGACATATTCCATTAGAACACTCAAGGTCAGTAGTGTGTTCTAAATACTTTGGATTACTTCTTCAGCACTGGTAGATATTTTCACTTGTTTTGACAATAAAAACTGCCAGTACAGTAAGACAAAATACACATGTTAAAAATACATACTCAGAAAAACCCAAATATCTTATGCGGTGTTGTTTCTAAAATAAGATCAATCAGAATTATCTTGTTTTAAGGATTTTTTTTATATTTTTACAGAAAAACAATAAGAATATGATTTTTGCCCTAATATCAAAGATCTTACTAGAAAAAAAGAAATTATGATCTAACGTGAATTTTCTTGATGGCTAGAAATAACATTTTAGCTTAGCGTAAAGCTGACAATTTACACAAGGTTTAATTATATTTCTTCAGCTCCAAACTTCCGCTGTTCAAATGCACTTTGGATCGCATCATTTATATGTATAAATGTTTCCATCTGAAAGGACTAAATATTAAATGAAACAAATGACACTAAAATGCAAAGTAATCTCTTCAGTAATCAAACCATTTTACCTTTTGAATGTAATTGTTATAAATACCAATTATTTAAATTGTAACTGTAGTGGAATACAGTTACTTATATTTTGTAATTTAAATACGTAATCCTGTTACATGTATTCCGTTACTCCCCAACCCTGACTATACATAATTAAGTAATATTGGCATTATATTCATGATGTTGGCCAGTGGGGAACTGGTCTCTACAGTGAACCTTGTTCTCCCAAGGTTATTTTTATAAAAACAATTATTATTTAAATACTTATTTTTAAACACAATTCACAATCGTATTTAATCAAACTACACAATGAAGACTTCATAGATATTACAGTTTCATTTTCTGTTAGTGCATGATCTTCTGTAAAGCTGCTTTGAAACAATGTGTGTTGTGAAAGGCACTTTCCGCCATCTTGCAGGAAAACCTCACTAAACACAAAGCTATTGTATGTTTTTTTCTCTCTGGAACTTTAAAGCCATGTGAGTGCATGAATGAGATAATTCCTCTGCAGTGAAAGGCAACAGTCAACTCTACAAATAACTAAAAATATCTTTCTTAATGTTCTGACAAAATATACAGCAGATATACAGTAGAAAGCACTGGCACAAAAAAATAAACATAAGCATGTTCTCTAAATCCCATAGAAATTATAATAAAAACTAAATTGAAACCAAATACTATGAGAAACCTTACCTGAGGCTCAACCATCCATTCATTTGCTGGTCTTGTGATTTTTTCTCTCTTTGTGTATTTGTAAGCTGAGAAAACAGGGGTCCTGTTTGTTGTTTCGTAGAGTGTCGCAAATCTGTACTTGTTGTTATATTTTTGACAGATCGTTTTGTAACGATTATCCAGGGAGCGTGAATTCTTCAGGATGCCAGTAATCACCGGAGGCTTTCCTGAATAGAAAAACTCGCTACATTTACTGAAATCTACAACTTCAGATAAGCTGATTTGAAAGCCCAACACCAACAGCACAGAGATAAAGAGCTGCATCTTCACTAACAAACTTGAGATCCACAGAAAGATCTAACAACTCTAACAAGCACAACTAACTAGTGTAGCTGCAGCGTAGATGATCGTTAATGCCTATAAACACATCTGATCCTGTGAAACCACAGACTTTGAAAAAAAAAGTGTCAGAGTTTGGGTTAGTATTCTTTCACACCTTTAAAAACTTCACAACAGGGCTGCAACACGTCATATTTGTACTGCATTTGGAGCCAGTGCCACTTATAATTAACTGCACAATAGAGTTTTTTTTTTCAAAATCTATAGAATAGTTCACCTTTCAACTCTTTTGGTCCGAGTCATTCGTTCTTTTGTCACTTGACAGATGTATACGCTATGCATTGCTCACACAGGAAATAGACAGCTGCTGTGTGTTTTTCTCATGGACAACAGAGAACTAGCTCTATACTTAAATAAGACTAACGTGTTTTCAAAATACGTGAATATGTAAGCAAGCATTTTTCTGTAATATTAATTTCCCCAAGAGCATGGAGGTACATCAGAAAATGTCACATTTAGTCAGCTACTGCACTTTTTACATAGTACAAGCACTTAGCCTATATGTTCAGATGTGGGGGTAGTATTTTGAATATTTGTGAAGTCATTTCATAATTACACATGCAATATGACATCATATGGATAGAATAGGCTACGTGGAAATTGTACAATAAAAAAACCTAAAATGTGCTTAAATCGTGAAAAAACTACATATAAAATATTAATTTTCATAAACTATAAGGCCTATACAGTTTTCTATAAAGTGCACAAGTTTGCATAATCATTTTGTTTCCACACCCTTATAAGAATGTACACAAATAGCCTATAAGATATTGTATTTTTTATGTAGTATTGCCCTTCAAAATCTCCAAAACAAAATGTACTCTTATTTACATAAATCATACGGTTCAAAATTTACACCCCTTCTTATGTTGCCTTCTTGAGCATCAATAATTGTTTGCACATTTTGTAATAATTATGTATTAGTCCCTCAATTGTCAAAATCTTGAACTCATATATAGCCACTGTTGGGAAGAACTCAAAAGTGCAGAAGATGCTGAGAAACCAAATAATTTGACTGAAGTTGGGTTTTTTTCTTAAAGGGATACTTCACCTCTGGGAAGATGAATGTGTATTTAAAATTGGTCATTTATATAGTATAAATGTGAAATTATTTTTGAATTTGAAGCATTCTAGACAGAGAAAAGGCAGAAAATGTATTTTTTACACATGTGGCTGAAAGACAACAACTCCCAGAATGCACTTGCTTTGCTGCCATTACGAGGCCACTCCCAAACCACACCTACCGGTTACAGGCGGCAGTATCTGAAAATATGATACAACTATTCTTGCTTTGATACATCGTGACTCTATAAATCGTGAGTTAGTTGATAAATTGACTGACTACGCGAGAAGAACATTATAATTCCGGGTGTCCAAACTCTGTACATGACGTCTTAGTAACAAAAAAGAAAAACAAACAAAATACTCACTTTACACTAAGCCGTCCGTTTGTCCCTGCGGGCTTTGGCTGGCGTTTCCAATTTATCTTCGGGATCCTAAAATAAGTTTCCAGGACTCCCCTGTCCATGTGTGATACAAAACTTGGGTGCTCAGTTATACATGCTCATGTTATCGGTGCAGTTTCATCAGCGGATTCAGCGATCTCGTCCAGTATCGCTGAAATTCGCGACAGCAATTGGACTCTCTATCTGTTTCCATAGGCGCACAGCGAGAGCACTGACACCACCAGTCCTCCCCAACTCGAGTCTGGCCGGGCTCTTCCTTCTCCCTGCCAAGCAGGTTTTGCTCCCCTGCTACAGCAGCTGCTCCGGCTGCCTCTTGTTCCTCCATCTCCCGCAACTGTTCATCGCTGTATTACGGCTCGTACAGGTAGCCGCGAGCATCAGATTCTCGCAACAGATCTTCGTAATCCCCTTCTGCCATTTCAACTTCAATACTACCTCCCGCCATCGTGATTAACCTACTTGTATACAAACGTTCTACACAGAGCAAGAGCCTGTTTTCTTAGCTTCTACAGAAAGATGGCTGACAGTATCTTCACATTCTGTGAGTGAGATCCCGCCCCATATGGGCGTGGTGAAAACACGCGGAATACTGGCTGTAGTTTTAAGCCTCTGGACCAAAAATCCTCCGATGACGCAAAATGACGATTTTTGCATCATCGGAGGATTTTTTACAGACTAAAAATAAATAAATCTCTCGTCTCAGGGGGATATGGGGGGGGGGGGGGGGGGAGCTCGGTAATTCGAAAATAATACTGGTTTTCTACTGATACAAAGCTTAATGCTAAATCCTGAAGTAACCCTTTAAGAAAAGTGGACATTTATATTTATGCATTTGGCAGATGCTTTTATCCAAAGCGACTTACAGTGCACTCATTACAGGGACAATCCCCCCGGAGCAACCTGGAGTTCCCCGTCTGTTGCTCACTTCGACATTGTGTCAAAGAAGCAACACTAGGGGTCTCTCTTGAGCACCGAATATGCCTCTGATCTATGAAAAAAGGCCAATGAGAAGTTGTCAGACAGTATTTGCATACCCCGCCCCGGACATACGAGTATTTAGGCGAGCAAATACGCTCTGTTCATTCAGGATTTTTCTGAGGAGCCGGAAATGGTCCGGACACTACAGTGGCTCGGCTCAGCGACGTGGCAGGGAGGACACAATGTCTCTGCCCCAAAAAAGTCGTCGGAATCCTTCTAGTTACCCTCGACAGGGGAACAAAGCGACGCTTGCCAACCTGGGAACGGGCCGAGCCTGGCCGGGCCTCTTTTCTCTCTATGTTTCTTGCATAGAGCAAGAATGGCCGGGGCCCTTACACGCATCGAGGGAAGGGGGTCTTACCCAGTTTCCTATTCTTTCAGGGGGAAAAGACCCTGCCACACCCGTTGTCATGACTAGTTGTCAATATTAAAAAATTACAAATATCAACACAAAAATTTGAAATTGACCCGGAAAATGAAATCAAAGAGCTGGTGTGTTGCGGGCTGGGTTTGGTGGGCCGCTCTGGCACAGGAAGTACAGGGTCACTTTTTAGTCCTAGTACCTTTATTCACCAAAGTGGCATTCAATTGATCACAATGTATATTCAGGACAATAATAATGTGAAATATTACTATTAAAAATTGGAAAAAGAAATGACAAATGTTCAGATTGTCTTGAACTACTTCAGTGTTCTCATAAAAAAGGGTATATGTTAGATTTGATTGAATGCTATTTATATACGGCCAGCCAGTGCATGCAAAGGATTTTATAGAACTTTAATTTTTAAGAAGGTTATGTAATAATAAACTATCCAAGAAACAATGTAATATTTTACAATTAACATAGATACTGTAGATAGACAGACAAAAATGGCACATGGGTGCATATTTACACTGAGCAACAGAAAGCTGACTGTTGTGCCAACCATTAACACAAACATGCAGGAAGTTATAAAACCTCAACCTCTAAAAGTGTTCACTTTATCCAACCATTTATATGACAGTTTTTTGTGCAGATTTTACTGAGCAGAAAACACAGAAAACATGTGTGTGTGTGTGTGTATGGGGTTGGGAAGGTTACTTCTGAATTGTATTCCACTACAGATTACATGCTGTAAGTTTGGAATAATGTACAGATTTAGGTGTTTTGGAAGGAAATTGGTATTTTACTTCACCAAAGTGGCATTCAACTGATCATAAAATATAGTCAGGACATTACTAATGTAAAAAACAGTACCATCACTATCTGAAAAAAGTCATTATTGATCAAATCTAGACCATCGGCCATCACTCCAACACCTTATCCTTGAGTAATCATGCTAAATTGATCATTTGGTACTAGAAAATAACTGTTTTAACTAAGAGCTAACCATTATATCAAAAAAAGTTGAAAGATATTTGGTTCATTAAATGAAGTTTAATGTTGTCTTTGTGTTTGTTTTTGAGTTTTGAGAACACAGTATGCAAGAGTCTGGCATGTCTTAAGATAAGCTGATTAAGAAACAGCTTTCTCTAGAAACTCGCCAGTCAATCATTGTTTTGAGGAATGAAGGTTATACAATGCTTGAATACAAAGGTGTAACTACAGTCTTCAAAGACAAAGCACAACTGTCTCTAACAAGGACAGAAAGAGATATGGAAGATGTACAACTAAACAAGAGGATAAGTACATCAGAGTCTCTAGTTTGAGAAATAGACACCTCACATGTCCTCCGCTGACAGCTTCATTGAATTCTACCCGCTCAACACCAGTTTCATGTACAACAGTAAAGAGAAGACTCGGGAGGACTTATGGGAAGAATCGCGAAGAAAAAGACACTTTTGAAACAGAAAAACAAAAAGAAAATGTTTGAAGGGGGCAAAGGAGTTGGTCAGACAGGTGGTGCCCTGGCCTAAATCGGGCGGGTGAGGAGTGTGACAAGGAGCCGGGAGTGGCCAGGCCATGATGATGCATGGCCGGATTGGTGAGAGAGCGAGATAAAGTAGAGCCAGAGACGCTAGTTTGAGAGAGAGAGAGACGCACATGGCCACACTGCATGTGTGTCTGTTCGTTTATGTTTTATGTTGTTTTAAGTTGATATAATTAAACCTTTATGTTGATGTAGGGGAGTCACACAGTATGAGGGAAGGAGGACACTGGGACAGGATGTTTCAGGTCTCAGGTGAGCTTTTAATCACAAACTTCAGGGTAACAAAGTCTCAACTGGCCCAGTAACCTCTTTAGCTTCACAAGCTCTTTAGCATCACAGGCTCTTAATCACAACCTCTTAATCATCAAAAAGTCTTTATCACAACTCTGTAGCTTCACCGTGACACTCTCGTGCCAGACATTCTCTCTCTCTCTGCTGGTGGCATGGCCGCTTATATGCCGATCTCCCCGTGCTCACTGGAATTAGAGCAATAGGTATTAGCCTTCTATGATAAGCATAATTGGAATGCCAATAGAAAGATAATATTCTCTTATTAAACAGGTTATTTAAGAAGACATGTGTAAGTAATGTGACCTTCTCTCTCTCTTCATCCTCCTTTCTTCCTCCAATGGATGTTTCAAATTGGCTCGTCTATAGTTTTTTTTACAAGGCAGTAACAAATTGCATGATGCATAATGGCAGTAAGGCTACAAGATGATTTTGTCCTCTATTATTAGTAAGCACATTTATTGCAACCTTTTAAGTCAAGGCACAAGCTGAATAGTCGGTAAAGAGCTAATGATTAATCGTTGCAATAAATAGTCGAATAATAATTTTAATAATCACTAGATTATTTGATTATCAAAATAATTGTTAGTTGCAGCCCTACAGTCCAGAGACAAGCGACATCAAGCGATAAATTCGCTGCAAGTTTGAAAAGTTCAAGAGCAAAAGGGAGTATTTTTATATTGACTATCCAGTGTAAGTGTATACATTGATTCACATTGATGAGTTTATTCTGTGATTTTTGCACTTGAGTTCTGTGGGTGTGTATGTGTTGAAGCATATTTGAATATATTCACATAGTAACATCACTCTTAGAAATATTGGTAACACTTTAGATTACAGCCCGCAATTTACAGCACAAGTACACCGAATTTACAGCATATCTTTGTGCAATGATAGTGTACCTATAGATTACTTCCATGTAGGTATAAGAGAACAATATTTAAAGTTTGATGGATAAAGGTGTAACAACTTGGAAAATTACAAATAATTTATACTGTATTTTATAACTAAGGGGTAACTATTCTAATATTATGTGATATGTATGACCTACTATGCTAAACAACAATCTTACGTTTGCAAGCAATTTAGCAAGAATTTTAAACATTTAAAATGATGGGGTTTTGTTGTTGTTGTATGTGCGCTTTGTCAGAGGCTCTACATCATATTCTCTAATGCTTTACTCTCAGTGTGTTGCTTGTAATTATTCAATAAAAAAACAAATGTTGAAGAGTTAAAGTGTGTCCCCTGTCTATCTGTGTCTTGACTTTTCAAAAAGTAATTTGTAAAACTGCACGAAAAACATACAATGCATTTATCCATATCTATTCTGATTGAAATCTTGAAGTTAGTCCCAAATGCAAGCTTTTATAACTCATGCACCGTCATGGCTAACTAGTGTCCCATCTGTCTGCACTTACCAAAGTCTGGACTCAGAGGAAGAATACGGTACTATGACTTAAGGTGCAATTTGGGACAAGGCCAATGTGATTTTTAAATGGCAAAAGGCTGTTATTTAAATAGATAAATATGTAGTCTGTATGTGTCTTGCGTTACAAAGTGAATTAGCGATCTGCTCGCTGTCTTCAAGTACTTGAGCGCAGTATTGGACTCGAATCCGATACCAGTATTGGGACTTCCCTACTAAAGTATTTGTCAGGTCTGGGAGAAAGGACTCAATCACAGGGCATGGGATGAGTGAAGGAACTTTATTACAGGAATATATTGCCTATAAATACATGAAAGTAAATATGAAGCAGGTGAAACAAATGCACAGTCAAGGTCTAACAAGGGGTGTGACCCAGCGGTATGAGTGTTATTTTATCTAGAGAAAATTCTCATTGAAAGATCATATGAAAACAACTTTAATCAGACAGCTGATAACTTTTAAAACTGTGTGTAATAACAGTGATCCTCTTTTAGTTGAATATTAAAATGAATATTTCTGTTCACAGATGTACTTTTTCTTGTATTTGCAAGAGGCATCAAGCCAAGAGTCTAAAATATTATACCCCTGTCCCATACAAGCACAGTTCTCTCCTAAAGGATTATGTCCCCTCCAGTTATCTGGTTCTCTTGACCCATTGGACTTCCTGTACCAGAACCTTTAAAAATGCAGAAACAGAAAGTCAATGGAGATAACATTTTAAATAATATTCACAATAACATCACAATAATATTTAGCAAAAAATATATACATTTAAAATACTGTAATGGTATAAATTCACAAGGAAACAATATATATGTGATGCAACGTACAGCGAGACCAAAATACATCCGTTTAAAAAAAATATATTTTTAATTTTATTTAATACAAAAGTTTAATAGAATTGATTGATGCATGAAAAGACAATAAATGAACAATAAAGCAAGTTTAATCAGTGGTTAAACAAATAGATAAATAGTGAAGTAAATACAGAAGTTTAAGGTTTGAATAAAAGAATACATGATGTATATTTAGAAGTCTATATAGTGTCTACTGTAAGTATGTGTGTAAGCATCACCTTGGATTTTTGTACTAAAATTAATGAGTTTCTCAGAACAATCTAGTCATGTGTTATTTATTCTAGCTGCTTATGAAGAACATGAAACATATTCAAACAAGTGTTGTGCTGTGGTTTTAGGTTCTCTATCATTTAACTTACTAATATGTGAAACTTGTCTAAGTGTGAAGGGTACAGGGTGTGTTCTTTACAAACTGAATATACCCTTCACACATCCTACAGAACACAGTTCCTACTTCGCCAAATTTAATACGACACAATCTCAAAAAGTAAAATCACACTTTTAGATTTGAATAACTTCGGTGTTGGTTATACTTTATTTTACTACTGTAACGCTCTCTTTGTAGACCTTCCTGCATGTGCTATTAGACCTCTGCAAATGATCCAGAATGCAGCAGCACGTTTGGTGAACCAAAGAGAGCACATGTTACAACACTCTTTGTCTCTCTCCACTGGCTGCCGGTTGATGCACGTATTAAATTCAAGGCCCTGATGCTGGCATACAGAACAGTCACTGGGTCTGCTCCAGCATACCTAAAAACATTTATGCAGAGCTACGTTCCCACCAGAAGCCTGCGGTCGGCTAAGGAACTTCGCCTTGTCGTACCAAAACAAAGGGGCACCAAAACACTTTCAGTTTCATCATACCACGTTGGTGGAATGACCTCCCCAACTCCATCCGTGAAGCTGACTCACTCTCTATCTTCAAAAAACGGCTAAAAAAAAAAAAAAAAAAAAAAAAAAAATCTTTTCCAAGAGTATTATTTTTTTTCAAAATTAACTATTTTTGGTGCACTTAAATCTGTTTTGTATACCATTCTGATGCTAGTGAAAATTTGTAGTATGGCACTTTTCATACCATCTCCTTAAGATGATTCGCTTATGTTTTTCCTCTTTTGTAAGTCGCTTTGGATTAAAGAAAATGTAAATGTATATGTAGCTCTCTGGAGAAATGTATTCTGATTGGTCAAATCGCAGTATTAGGCAGTGAAATAAAAAAGGGTATAAAATAGTGAAATATGTCCTCAGAAACACTGTATAACAGACCAAACAATCTAATTTGTTTGGTTATCTAGATCTTATACTACATATTGTTTCATGTTTTCATCTTTTTTTTTTCAAAACCCTAAAACTTTGTTACATTTTAAATGAGAAAAAAAAAAAAAAATGCAACATTGTCTTTGATATTTGGTAGAAATTAGCTGCCTTTTCACTGCATCGGACAGACAATATAACGGATGTCTATCATTTCCAGTGGACAGTCGGATCGGGATGCATAGAGTGGCGAACATCTGTAGAATTATTCAACTGAAATATATAAACTGGTGTGAGACCGTATGTGACTGCCCGATCGGATGTGATGAAATATCAACAGATTACTTTATACTGAATGCCTACTTTTTGTATATTGGACGACTGTGAACATGGAAGTCAGAAATAATCATTTACTCTGCAAATATATCCCAAAAGGCTTCTGCACCAACAGTAAATGTGTGATTAAATGTACACAGTATGTGTCATTTATTTCTACACAAACAAAACTGACATATTTGAAATCACATCTTTGAATTTCTACTTCCTATTTGCTGAATTTCGTTTTTTTTTTTGTGTTAATTATCCCAATTACGACAAAACTATTAACAATAAATAATGAGAGTAACAATACATTCTTTATTATATTAATCATGAGCTTTACTGAATTAATCCATCTGCTCAACAAAATCACAAATTATATCAAGGTTGATTACATTTACTAGCACTTGATGCATGTGCAAGTAATAGATGGCATTAGGAAGTGGAATCGAGCTTGATATCATGATTGCCACAAAGAATGACAAAAATGTACAGTATAGTGTAAAAGATTTACAGTATAGTGTAAAAGGAGATATATTTTGGTGTGTTTTCACCCACAATTGATTGGATCGCATCAGAAGGCATGGAATAAACCACTGGAGTTGTATGAATTACTTTTATGCTGCCTTTATGTGCTTTTTTTGCTACTTCAAAGTTTTGGCCACCATTCACTTGCATTGTATGTTCAAACAGATATCATATCTCCATTAAAATGTCTGTTTGTGTTCTGCTGATGAAAGAAATTCATACGAGTTTAGGTGTGAATAAATGATGAGAATCATCAGTTTTAAGCTGAACTATTCCTTAAGACAGAAAGCAAAACAGAGTTCTTACTCTACTCCTGTTTCATTGAGAGTTTGGTTATTCGCCCAAATCCACCGTCCCTCTGTGTCTTGATCATTCAGACCAATCCAGTGAGTCTCTTGAATTTTAGAGACCAGAAAATCCTAATGTAAAAAAAGTACTTTTAACTGTTTTGCAGTTATTCAACAGTTTGTATCCTTATTTATAATGAATGTAAACAATAAACAGAAGCCACTTGAATTTAATTTCAGACTCACCTGAACTGCTTTACTGTCTATTATGACCTGATGAGCTTGTAATGCTGCACACGAATCACGACTCTCAAACCATGTCTGCTTAACATCGGAGTAGTAGTAGCACTTTCCACTATACGCTGTCCAGCCCTCCTTGCAGGGTTTGCATGGACCATTGAATTCTGAAGCAAATAAGTATGAATCATTTTTATATCTATAACAAAGACAAACCTACCTGACTTCAGACTATTTTATTTTTAACCCTCAGATGATACTGTAAGTGGGTCAAATAGGACCCAGTTGTCTAATTTTAAGACATGGCTTAAAACATTCAAGTTATGATATGGATTACTTTTATGCTGCCTTTATGTCCTTTTTGGAGCTTGAGCATTTTGGACCACTTTGACTTACATTGTATGGGCAAAAACACCTCATATATTCTTTGAAATATCTTAATTTGTGTTCCACTGAAGAAAGAAAGTCAAGAGTTTGGGATGGCAGAAGGATGAACAGATGATTAAAGAATTATAATTTTTAGGTGAACTATTCCTTCAAAACGTACTGAATGCAGAATATTGACCAAAGAAAGCAGCGGCCACAAACAGTCACTCGTGGAATACTAGATGTGTTTCTGAAGCTCAACTGAAAGAGCAGGACTACTCAACTTCGGAAAGGTCAGGGGCCACAAAGTTGGATCCCTCTACCCTTGAGTGCCGCACTCTTAATTATATATATAAATAATGTTAATATTTTTATAGGATGGATGTTAGTTAACAGGATAGTTCACCTAAAAATGATTTCTCACAATCATTCCATCCCAGATGTGTATAAATTTCTTTCTTCAGCTGAAAAATATCTCAGCTCTGTGGATGAGAGACAGATCAATATTTATGTCTTTGGCTTTTTGATTGTAAATCTCTACTTTATGACAGCATTTGCGTGAAGGCGTCTCAACGCCATCACTGCAGGAAAAACTTATTTTTGCCTGTAAATACTGTTGTACTTGTCAAGACATACAGTATCTCTGATGAGCTATTCAAGAGATTGGAAAGATTTGCATGTTGAGAAACTCTCAAGTGAGATTGTGAGTGCGCATGTACTCTGTATGAACACGTGCGCAGGCCGACTGCTGCTCACATAACATCAGCCATGTTTAGATATTATTTGTAGTTTTTATTTACTTATTTGTATAACATCCTTTTGCAGTTATATTCCCGCTCTAACATGATTCAGCAATCAGCAATATACAGAACTGGCATAAATCCTCACAATTCATAGATTTGATAGGCTGCTGATATATGTTTCTAAATGTGGCACGGTGGAGGGCGGGACCGGGGCGTGATTGCACACGCCCGGTCCCTTATTATGCTGATTGTCTTTTGAGTTTTCCATTAAACCTATTATTTATGTCAAGCCGGTTTCTCGCCTCTTCCTTGCCCGTGACCTTGAACTTCTTTACACTAAAGATTATAACATAACAGAGGTCGCAAAAGATCGCTCGAGGGCCGCATGTTGAGTAGCGCTATGATAGAGCATAGTGCCAGCTACACCATTTTAAAAAGGTGTCTGCTGAATTTAAAACTGTATTACATAAAGTAGAATAATTCATTCACTAGTGCAAGAGGAGAGACATTCTTCAACTCTGTGGTATTTGGCTAAAATCTCTTTCTCAGAGTCTGATACACAAGACTTGTTCTCTATGATAGAAAAGAAAGTAATTATAATGAGTTTAGTTCATCAGTCAATGTTTTTGTTAACATCTTTTAATTATCTTTAAATATCATATTTATACTTACTCTGACCTGACATCAGTTGTGAAACATTGTGCTGGTCATTCAGAGTGTCACACAAGGTGGATTTACCAGCATCTAATTGACAAAAACACACATAGGCATTGCAGCACAAGCAAAATCCAAGTTTTTTGGCTTTTGTCCATTTCTATCACCTATGATATGGTGAATGTTGGAATCAAAATAAACAAGACACGTATACTCACAAAGGAAACCGCAGACGCCTCCGAGAGCAAAAGCCAGTGACACACCAAAAACTATTAGAGGAACTTTAATCCACTTAAAGGAGGCGACTTCTCTCTCACACTGAACTGTGGCTTTACCTGTGGTTATAAAATGTACTGACTGAATTAATATGCACAACATTGATTGCAATCCTATTCACATTTTAAATACAATGTCATTTTCAACTTGAAAACTTCAGTGTCATGGTTTGTATTTAAACAAACCTTTTCTGTATTTTAAATATTTATATCATATGAGTAAACCCTGTCACAAGCTGTGCTCGAACCCAGGTCTCAAATGTGGAGAGCTGACTGTTCTACCACTTAGCCACAGTAGAGGTAATGTTGGACCCAAGTGAAACACTCAAGGCAGTACTCCAGGCAAAGTAGATTTATTTAAAAAAAAAAAAAAAAGAGGAGTTCTTTGCAAGTAGAAAAAGTCAAAAGTTCTCAGGAGGTATTACTAACAGTTGAGATAATGCAAACAAAAGGGAGAAGACAAGACAGGTTTTAGTAAAGAAACATGAAAAGTAGGGTTAATTATAAGAGAACGAGGGAGAAACAAACGATAAGAAACAGGGTTCACTTTCCTTGCTATGCGAAAGGGGCCGATGTACTTCTTAGATTTGACCCGCAGGGGCAGGTTCTTAGTGGCTAACCAGACTCTTTGACCAGCTCGGAAATTAGGGGCCGTCCGGCGGCGGCGATTAGCCTGGCTTTGGTATCTCTGGGAGGTCCGAAGGAGGGCACAGCTGGCTTTCTTCCAGGTCCGCCTACAGCGTAGGACAAAGCGCTGGATGGAAGTTCACTACATCCTCTGTTGTTACTTCAAACAAACCCACATGGGAAGTGGTAAAATGCAGTTTTGTGTAGTTTCAGTAGCAAATGTTTTGAGTTTGTTCACATCTTGTGATACTTAAACTAAGCTGCTTTTCTTGAATGTGATCTCCTTTGGCGCATTCGTTTTTGATTATGGAGTTTCTGGCTTGTTTAATTTGGGTCTCCTCTGTTATTTTGGAGCTGTGGAGCTGTCCATGGTGCTGCTGCTAAAACTGTCAAGACTCAAACCAGTGTTGCATGTTGAAATCATAGTAGATGAATCTCTTAGACAGCTGAATATTGATCTCCTTTGCATCCTCTACAAACTAGTTATTAATGTCAATTCATGAAAAGACAAATAATAGCCCAAAATATGTGGGCACCCCTTTCTATTTAACTATTACAGTCATCTTAATTTAGCCACATCATTGCTTTCAACACTTTGGCAACAGTTTGTGGAGGGCCCTTTTCTGTTCCAGCATGACAATCCTCCTGTGCCCAAAATGAGGAATATACAGAAATTGTTTATTGAGTCTGAAAACTTGAATGTCATTTGTTCATTGAACATTTCAATTGGAATGAATATTTAAAGGTATCGTGACTATTTATAATAAAATTTCAAATAAAATAATGCTGCAACAGTCACAAAAAACATTTGAATTAAACACTGTTATGCATAATTATAAGGCTTATTTTATAGAAATGGAGCAATTGGGAGCAATGTATGCATGTGTGTGTGTGGTGGTGGTGTGCCTTTAACCTTTGTGTTGCTTTCGTTTTGTGCAAACACATTTTGAGTTCCTGGTTAAAAATGATTGCTGATAAATCTGTCATATTGCACATATTATTAAGATATTGTATTAGATCTTTTTATCAACTTCTTTATTAGTAATTATGTATTATATACATAATATATACATACATATATATAATGTTCAAAAAAATGTGTCGTTGTGACATGTCATTTATACGTTTTTAAAGACTTAAAAGGAAATCATATATTCCTATTTTATTATTTGATTTATATTTCAAGTTAAAAATGACTTCTAAAGGTGTATGAAGCACTCATGCAGAATAAAGCACATCTTAAGAAATATGACAATTTATATGATAAATAATCGTGAAAGCCCCTTAAAGAGAATTAATCATCAAAATCCCAATTATTTTGTTGATTGGCTCCTGAACACTTAATGTTTCTGTATTTTGCAGTCTAATACATTTATTTCCAATGGCGGTCATTTTTGACCGGGAACACAACAAGTGTAACAAAGTTAAATAAAACAAACAAAGGAATTTCCTATTTTTGTAGTAACTCCTCCCCTCTTGGGTTGGATCTACTATAACGCCGCTCCACACAATGTGCTTCCGCTCCTAACTTTCAAGATTGTGTGTGTATTCCACCTAAGCCAGTCCTTATACTTCTGAGCAGTTTGCGATTCCCCTATGTGCAGGAGACCGCTTCATGCCTGCCAGTGTGTTGTGGTTAGTTATGCGACGACTTGCTGCGCTGGCTACGAGGCACACAAAGGTCTGCCCGTCTCGTACTGCCAGTCTGCGTTACTCGGTTCAGCTCTTGTGCCGTTTTCCAACCCTAGTGTCAACTCATCGACACAGCGTCGAGTGAGTGACAGACAGGGAATGTCTCGGTTACTGATGTAACCTCCATTCCCTGATGGAGGGATCGAGACGTTGTGTCCCTCCGGCCACAACACTGAACCAACCGCTGAAAGCGCCGGTCCTTTGGCTCGGTTCCTCAGGGCGATAACTGATGTGGATGTGGAGCGTCACTCCTTTTATTCCCGTATGTCCGGGGGAGTGGCATGCAAATTCCACATGTCAATTCTCATTGGCCTTTCCTCAAGATCAGAGATGTCTGGGCTCCGCAGGAGCGACCCCTAGTGTCAACTCATTGACACAACATCTCGTTCCCTCCATCAGGGAACGGAGGTTACGTCAGTAACCAAGACGTTTTGTCTACCAGAACCTTTGGAGGCAGAATCAGGAAGTCATGTGAAGTAAGATTTCATTCACTCAATATTTTGGCATGTACAGATGCCATTTTCAGAATCCTTGATTTTACATGTTTGCATGTGTTAATATAATCTTGAGGTAACAGTAGATGTTAAAGTGGTGTGCCTTGTGGCCCAGAAGTGAATGTATTCAAAGAAAAATTAAATTTATGTGCACATTTTATGTAATTGAAAATAAAGGTGGAAATGAGTCAGAAGATGGATGCTAAGATAATTGTCCCTGGAGAGAAGAGAAGTTTGTGAGCCTTTATGTTCTCTCTAGTGGTTATCGCATACAACTGTAAATTGTGAAGCTCCTGTCGCTCCATTTAGAAATACTAGAGGGCGCCAAACCCCTACAATAAAGTGAAAACAACAACCTTGTTTCAAGCTGACAGTAATTTTCTATCATTTTGAAGGACTTTGTTTAAAGTGTTGTTGCCCATCAGGAAGATTATATCGCTTTTACCAAATTTAACAAAATATGACACTTGTTGCTCACTCATTGGTGTCAAAATTTGAGTCGTTGTGGTAACAACTATCTGGCTCATGATCTTTATATTCTCACTTTCCCAAAGCCACATGGCAATCACAGGAGGGAAGCATCACACAGGTCAAAGTCATTACCCTCAGTGCTGAAACACACACCAGTGAGACACTTACAATGGAAGTGAATGGGGCCTGTCCATAAACGTTAACATTCTTCAAAAGTTTTAAAAGTATTGCCACAAGACAATATGCACATTAACATGATTTTAGTGTGATAAAATCACTTACTAGCATTAGTAAATTAGGCTATATGCAATTTTACAACTTTGATGACAACATATGTTTATATATAAAAAATATATATTTATAATTTTTTTATTTTTGTTAATCAACATTATTTCACAAATGCTGGAAATTGTGTTTAACTTATATTGCACCTGGAATATTCCTTTGAAGGGGCTGTATAACAGCATTTCATTACCATTGGGTACATATTCACTCTTTGTTTGTTTGTTTAATATCTGTTTATTTTGCCAGAACAGAAACTATAAAAACTGAAATGATCTGGCCATTGATTTAAATTTTGATTAACATTTATAGCATGCAAAATTTAATATTATAACACACACACACACACACACACACACACACACACACACACACACACACACACACACACACACATTGGTTATTGATCATTATGAGGACTCTCCATAGATATAATTATTTTTATACTGTACGAACAAGAGATTCTATCCCCTAACACTACCCCTAACTCTCACAAAAAACATTCTACATTTTCAATAAAACACAGTTTTTTATGTTTTTTAGAGCAATTTGAATTATGGGGACACTAGAAATGTCCTCGCAAACCACATTTATAGCATAATAACGATGTAAAATGTCCTCGTAAACCACTAAAACCTTACCCCCCATGCACCCACGAACGCACGCACGCACAGTGATACACGCCCATGGAAAACTTGTTGACACAGTGCTGTGTGCTGTGCAATTGATAAGTTGGGTCACTACGGTGTTCTGAGTGGTTGCTAGGTAGTTGCTTACTGGCCTAAATTAAAATAGCCCACCCCAAGTCTACTTTAATGTAAGTCTGTGGAATTTTTTCACCCCTTTTATTATCTGCCAGGAAGAAAATTGCTTTTGAAAAAATTGCTTTTGAAAAATAGCCTAGAGCATTCTTCGGTCAGACGCGAATGCTGAGCATCCATGAACAGGACGCGCAATACAAATCTCTTCATCGGCAGAGTGCTTGAGCACTGAAAGCGCACAGCCCGATTTTTCTAACCACGCATCTTTGAATGGCTAAAATGTGCATGCTCCTGGAATTATTTGCACTACTTAGTGGGTCCACAAGGGGGCAACATTCATGTTCGAGCCATTTGCTGTTCTGTAGAAATTTCTAGAAGAAGATTCTAAACGGTAAACAACATAAGACAAAGGTGGAAACAACAACAGTGGATGTGCACGCCAAGAATGCGTGTGTAAGGAGGTCAGGAGCTACCTGTAATTGTTTATCTCCTGTCTAAAGGACTACTATATGGGTCTGAATTCATGAATATAAATACGGGGTCTCGTAGTAGGCGTGGTGCGCACCTGTACAGAGAGTTTTAAGTTTAAGTAATATAAATCATGATACTTAGCTCACTGACACAAAACCACAGCAAAAAGTTTAAGTACAAACTTTAGGTTGGCTTGAGAAAGCCTAGCATGAAAGTTTGAAGTAGTTGTAAAAGTTTGAAGATTGAAGGTTTTAAGTTTGATGTATTAGTAGTTTTCAAAGTTCAAAGTTTAAAGATTATAAGACCATTCAGTCTTTCAAATAGAATAGACAGATAGATAGATAGATAGATAGATAGATAGATAGAGTATGACCCATATATATATAGAGAGAAAGATAATAGATAGATAGATAGATAGATAGATAATGACCCATATAAAGATAGATAGATTTTTAATAATTTAATTTCCCAATTTGTCACACATTATACATACATTTCTGCATATATACAGTGAAACTATTTATTTTTCACATATCCCAGCTATGCTGGGGTTAGAGTGCAGGGTCAGCCATGATTCGGCGCCCCTGGAGCAGATAGGATCAAGGGCCTTGCTCAAGGGCCACACAGTGGTGTCTTGGCGGTGCTGGAGCTTGAACCCACAACCTTCTGGTCAGTAATCCAGAGCCTTAACCGCTGAGCCACCACTGCCCTGATTGATTGATTGATTGATTGATAGATAGATAGATAGATAGATAGATAGATAGATAGATAGATAGATAGATAGATAGATAGATAGATAGATAGATAGATAGATAGATAATGACCCATATATAGATAGATAGATAGATAGATAGATAGATAGATAGATAGATAGATAGATAGATAGATAGATAGATAGATAATGACCCATATATAGATAGATAGATAGATAGATAGATAGATAGATAGATAGATAATGACCCATATATAGATAGATAGATAGATAGATAGATAGATAGATAGATAGATTTTGACCCATAGATAGATAGATAGATAGATAGATAGATAGAAATTGACCCTTAGATAGATAGATAGATAGATAGATAGATAGATAGATAGATAGATAGATAGATAGATAGAAATTGACCCTTAGATAGATAGATAGATAGATAGATAGATAGATAGATAGATAGATAGATACAAGACAGCTACAAGAAATGAGAAAGCAGTTACAGGAAAACACAGAAGACAACACACGTCACCACAGTACAGCTCCTACTACAGACTACACAAACACAGATAGCGAGCCTGCCACAAACACACAGACACCTGCAGAAACACAACCCCCCCCCCCCCCCAACCCCCCCTCCAGAACCTTATCCAGATGTTCTCCTCTTAATGGACTCTAATGGGAAGTTCTTGGACCCACAGAAACTCTTCTAACATCAGAAAGTCTCTACAAAATGATGCAGTACAACAGGCCACACCTGCCAGAGAATTAGAGACTTCCCAGGACACCCCTCATGTGCCATCATCCACACTGGGACCAATGACCTTCACTCGCTGCGCAACAACACTGCTGATGCTGTCAGGAAAATGGCAGAAATCACCAGCAAAAAGTTCCCAGAATCTCGGATTGTTATCTCGACACTTCTCCCACGACATGACACACCACCACACATCATCCACAACATCAACACTGAAATTTCCCACAGATGTTCTGCACTGCCAAATCGTGCACCTGGTCCACCACCACCACATCGGCCCCCAACACCTGTACCTGTACACCCCCCCTCGACCCCGATGAGGAATCACCCCTACATGCCCAGACACCCCCCCCCCCCCCCCCCCGACCCCGATGAGGAATCACCCCTACATGCCCAGACACACTCATCCACCACGTCCACACCCACCTATGGATCACTACACACCTGTAAACATGCAGCTACCAACTCCACGTTCACCTGCCAGCCATCAAGCCCCCGTTAGGAAGAAGAAACCAAACCCCCCCCCACAACCAGAGAAATCCCTCCAACCAAGAGCACAGAGCTACGCTGAAGCTTTAGCCCGGCCTCTCGCTCAACCCACCAGCTCCACACCTGCCAGTGAACTGAGCCAGATCAGAGAGATGCTGCACACACTGTGCAACCAGCTCCTGAACAGATAAGAACACACACAGTGCTCTACTGAAAAAAAAAAAAAAAGGGGGGGAAAAAAATGAAGGAAAAAAAAAAATTCTGTGTGTGTATATGTGTATATATAGTATATGTGTATATATATACACTACCGTTCAAAAGTTTAGGGTCACTTACTCATTCTTTTTTTTTTTTTTTTTTCACATTTTACTATTACATTTTATAATAGTAATGTCATCAAAACTATAGAATAATGGAAATGGAAATTTGGGAATTATGCTGTGAAAAAAATAAAAAAAAATAACTAAACACTATATTATATTTTAGCGTCTTCAAAGTGGCCACACTTTGCCTAGATTTTACAGAAATGTACTCTTGGCATTTACTCAACCAGCTTCTTGAGGTATCACCCTGGGATGCTTTTTAAACAGTATTGAAGGAGTTCCCATCTATATGTTGGGCACATAGTGGCTGCTTTTAATTATTCGGTCCAAGTCATCCATTTTTCCAAAAACATTTTTTTTTTTAAATAACATTTTATTTTTTGTAATTAAATTAATATGTTGGCACAATTATGTTTTTGTCTACAAAAAGAATTTCAAACATTTAAGCGTACGCCTTCAGATCAAAAGGTTTTTAAGATAATGAGAAACATTTCAGGCAAGTGACCCCAAACTTTTGAACGGTAGTGTATATATATATATATATATATATATATATATATATATATATATATATATATATATATATAAAATTGCAACCAGCTCCTGAACAGATAAGAATACACACAGTGCACTAC
>JAVLUX010000032.1:1210000-1315000 GCA_032164185.1 Moxostoma hubbsi
GCAGAGATATGTGATTTGTTACATGGTTGCTAGGGTAACCATATCTGGTTTCTAGGCAGTTACCAGAGTGATACATATCAAGGCTGCTTTCCATCCTGATTGAAATAAGTCAAACAGGAAGTCTCTACGATTTTCTGGTGCAGAGATATGTGATTTGTTACTTGGTTGCTAGGGTAAACCCATTTGGTTGCTAGGCAGTTACCAAGGTGATAATCAAAAAAAGTTTGAGAAAGCTAACTGGGGAAAATATGAAATAATGAGTGAGGAAGGAATGAAAATGATCAGGATTAATGAAGGCAAAGATATAGAAAGGATAAATATAGAATTTGTTTCAGTGATACAGAATGCTGCAAAAGAATGTATCCCAAAAAGGAAAGGAAAGAGGAAATAGTTCCATGGTGGAATGAGAAGTGTACAATAGCAGTCAGAAAGAAAAGGAAAGCATTTAAAATATTGACGAAAACACATAATTGGGAACATTTGATAACATATAAGAAAATTCAATCAGAAACAAGGAAAATTATAAGGGAAGTAAAGAGAGAGTACTGGAGATCATTTTGTGAGGACATTGGTAAAAGTACTCCAGTTGAAGAAGTGTGGAACATGATTAAAAAGATGAGATGAATTAGGAAAGAATATGAATATCCAGTATTAAGTGTGGATGAGGAAAATGCAATAAGCGACAAAGAAAACGCAGAAATGTTCCTGAAAGAGTTTTTAAAAATAAATAGTTCGGATAACTTGACAAAGGAGAGTAAGGAAATGAGGGAGAAGCTTCTGAGGAAGCATCCAGATATATTGGAAAGGAGGATGGTTTATTGGATTTTCCGTTTTCATTCCCTGGATTAAAACGAGCATTAAAAAAATGAAGGTAACAACCCCAGGACAAGATGAAATAAGTTATATTATGTTAAAATAGTTAAGTGAATAATCACTTGGAGAAATATTAATGTTTTATAAGAGAATATGGGAAGAAGGGATTTTACCTCAGAGATGGAAGGAAGCTTTAATTATTCCTATAAAGAAACCAGATAAAGAACCAGATGTACCTCTAAATTACAGACCAATAGCTTTAACCACCCATTTATGCAAATTAATGGAAAAAAATGATTACTGACAGGCTAATGTATCATTTGGAGAAAATTCTGTTCTTTCATATCAAAGTGGATTTAGATGCGGAAGGGGAACGATGGATTCAATAGTGAGTTTGGAATCAGATTTAAGGAAAGTCTTGATAAATAAAGAAACAGTAGTAGCAGTTTTCTTTGATATTCAAAAGCGTATGAAGGAAGGTTTGCTGATAAAATTAGATCAGATTGGAATAGGTGGAAGGTTATATAATTGGATTAAAGGTTTTTTAATTGGAAGAAATATAAAAGTGAATATTGGAGAGTATATATCAGGGAAAGGTCTGATTGAGAACGGGACCCCACAGGGTAGTGTTATAACGCCCGGTCCCGTATTTGGCTAATCAAGCCACTAAGAGGGTTAAAGGCCGACCGCAGACGATGTGCGGGAGAGAGAGATCGTTCACGGACATGTCCGTTGTCTTATGTGTTAATATTTTGAGTTCTCCATTAAACCTTTAGTTTATATGTTAAGCCGGTTTCTCGCCTCTTCCTTGCCCGTGAACTTGATCTTTGTTACAATGACGTATTTGCAACAATAGATATTCATGTAGGAAAATCATTGTTTGCAGATCATGGAGCTCTCTGGATTAGAGGAAGAAATGTGGATTATATTGTGGTTAAAATGCAATCCACTTTAAATAATGTTGGGAAATGGTCTTATAAATGGGGATTTAAATCCTCTGTGGAGAAAACTAAATATATTTTATAAAGTTAAGTAAGTTAAGTAGAGATATAAATCTAAAATTATATAATAAAGACTTAGAACAAGTTAAAGTGATAAGATTTCTAGGAATGTGGTTTGACTCGAAAATGACGGAGTTCTCACGTAATGAGGTGTGTTTCAGGTCGGGAATGGGGGGGGGGGGTAAATGTTAAATGTAAAATGTTACATTTTTTCTGCAAAGATAAGAGCAATAATAGACTATGGATGTATGGCTTATGGATCAGTATCTAAATCACAATTAGGAAAACTAGAGAGAATCCAGTCACAGGCATTAAGAACTTGATGTGGATCTTATCCTTCTTCTCCGGTAGCAGCATTACAGGTGGATACGGGAGAGATGCCGATCCACTTAAGAAGGAAGCAACTGATATTGACATACTGGGCAAACTTAAAAGGTAAGAAGGATAATCACCCTGCAAAAACGGTAATAGAGGCATGTTGGGAACATGGGAAAGTGAAAATTAATAGTTTTAGCTGGATTATTAAGGATTTAGTGCAGAATATGAAATTAAACAAGTACAATGTTATTACCATCAATACCTCTATGGATCTTACCACAGCCAAAAGTTGATTTATTCCTATTAGAAGCAAGACAGGATAAAGGTCAAAGTGCATTAGAGGCAGAATCAACAAGGGAGTATATATGGACTGAGTATGAATGGTTTATACAGATGGATCTAAAGATCCAGGGAACGGTCAAGTGGGGGTAGCATACGTCATCCCAAGACTGAAAGTGGCAGAATTAAAAAGGGTATCAGGTAAAGTTTCGGTGAATTACCAGCAATTAACAAATGAAAGATATGGGATTAAACAAATCTCTCATATGTTCAGACTCAAGCTCTGCCCTGTTATGTCTGGAAACTCAACAGTCTGAAACTAGACAAGATATATTGATAGAGATTCTTCAGATATTATATATAATGCAGCAGACACATAAGACAGTTCAGTTTTTATGGGTTCCAGCTCATATTGGAGTATCAGGGAATGAGGAAGCAGATAAATTAGCAAAACAAGTAATGGCAAAGGAAAATATAGACATGCATATAATGTATAGTAAGTCAGAAATCAAATCAATAATAAAAAAGGAGTTAAATAAAATATGGCAATTTTATTGGGATATTGAACAAAAGGGTAGATGTCTACATTTAATACAACCATTAGTAGGAAGAGGAAGGAATTCAGGCGGAAGGAGGAGAGAAGAATGTATTTTGTCTAGACTCAGACTGGGACATACAGGACTTAACTCAACAATGTATATAATAGGAAAACATCTTACAGGATTGTGTGATTGGTGTGGAGTTAGAGAAACAGTGGAACATGTTTTAATACAGTGTAACAGATATAAAGAGGAAAGAAATAAACTAACAGATGAATTACAGAAGAAAGAAGAACAACAATTAACCTTAAAGAAGCTTTTAAATCCAGTAAGAGGGGATTGCCTATTAATACCATTTCTGAATATAACACGGTTATTTGAAAGAATATAGCTTGGCCATAACAGGTTTTTATTTATTTATTTTATTTTTCTCTCTCCATGTGCAGTGATGGACTTGGGGCTGAAGTGGAGGAGCTGAACACGCAGCGCCATTGGAAGCACGAGTCCTGAAAGGTCTGTGGAGGAGGGGAAAGAGTCTCTGATCTGTAACACACAGCAGATGGCGGTAACGCTCTATTTTAGAATGAGAGCCGCCAATAAACAGAAAGAAGAAGAAGAGAACACGGTTGATGAAGCCGCTTCTGTTGTGCCGCCTAAAAAGCCCTAAAACAGGAAAAAAAAAATTACAATTTTTTTCAGAAATAAGAGAGAGAAAGATTTGAAAATATTGTGGATTTAACGTTATTGAGTCAAACGATCGTGAGTGAGTGCTCACTCGGATTCAACAACAGAAAAAAAACTTCTTAAAACTAGATTTTTTGCTCTTCAGGAAACTTTCTTTCAATTAAATCAAGTTCTCTTGGTAAGTGAAACTAAAACTATCTCATCTATTGAGATTTTGTTTAAATATTTGTTAATTGTTGTTTAAATCTTAAATGTTGCTGTGTTATACGCAGTTATATGTAAAAGGTGTATAAAAGTAAACCTAGTAATGAAAGGAAAGATGTAATATTTAAAAGTTGAAAGTTACTTTGAAGAGTTTTATAAGTGTTATTACAAGTATTTGCACGTGTATTTGAGTATTTGAGTGCACACCTGCTGCGGGTGATGAGGCCCAATATATATCATTTGAATATATATCGATTTATATTAATGTGATCTTAGCACGTTAATGTCAGATGAAAAAAAGGAAGTAAAATATGTGTAATGTTACTTTATTTGCAAGTTGATTGTTGTAATGTATATAATGCATTGAGTACCCAATTGTGTTTTTTGCCTTGTCCTGCAGCGTAGTTATGACACAACATACATTATTATCATAAAAGATTTATGAAAGCAGAACATTTAATATTTTAGTTATATATTTGTAAAAAGATATGTAAATAAACCAATACATTTACATTTAAGGCATCTACTTAATGCCACCTGCAGTAGTGATGGGTCGTTCACGAACATGTCGACGCACACACATTTGTACTGACTGTCTGCTCAGACTAACATCCTCACCTGTTGTTCCTGTCAATCAGACATGCAGTGTCAACCAATGAACCAAAAGTTATGAGAGAGGGCGGAGCCAACTTAATATGTTGTTCAGATTGTATTTGTTTTGAATTGTTACATTTATATGCTCTCTGTTTTTATACATTAAAAAAGTATACTTTAAATGAACATGTGTAATAGCATCCTCCTTTTTTACATTTATTTCAATTTGTGGGATGCTGCAGTTTATCAAATTATTTATTTTTCATTGATATGGAGCAATATTCTTTTATCAGTACCACCACTCCCTACACATTTACATTTATGCATTTGGCAGATGCTTTTATTCAAAGAGTCTTACAGAGCCCTTTCTACAGGGACAATTCTCCTGCAGCAACATGGAGTTAAGTGCCTTGCTCAAGGACACATTTTTGGTGGCTGTGAGATCAAACCGACAACCTTCTGCTTACCAGTTCAGTGCTTTAGCTCACTACGTCTCCACCACCTACATGCATACTACGCAGTCTGCGTAGGGCACCAACTCCCTAGGGGGTCACCATCTTACCCTAGGAGGGCACCAGAAAGTCCACCGGCTGCCCTTACACACACGTTATATGTTATTCAAGGACCCAAAAGCAGTTGTAGAACATAGACGATCGCTTCACGCTCATATCACGTGAATATGTCCAGATTCTCTCTTGAAAGAAAGGCAGACAGATAGTGATGATGCACAGCCATCACTGATTCAGCTGATCAGCAGGAGATTGAAATAAATTGGAGCTAGAGACGCCAGTTCGAGAGAGAGATGCTCACATTTATATCATTAAACCTTTATGTTGACTGTTCAGCCAGTTCCCGCCTCCTCCTTGCCCGTCCTTAAAATGTTACAGTGGTGCCAAAACCCGGGAGGGAGGAGGGATGTGCTTTCATGGGGAGTCCACTGGGAGAGCAGCTGCAACCATCTGCCTGGGGATAGAGGGGTTGCTGCCGGCCACTGAGAGCCGGAGGAACAGACACACGAACAGACCGCTACCGACCACCAAAGAAGTGGTCTACCAGGGGCTTGAGGACTCGCTGCCGTCTGCCGGGAGAGGAGCAAGCTGGCTTCTGCCAGAGGGTGGAGGAGCAGTTGAGGACTGGGCAACAGTGCATACTTTCCCTCTCCTAACAGGGAGAGACCGGTGGTGTCCCGGCCTAAAACAGGCGGGTGAGGAGTGTGACGAGGAGGCGGGAGTGGCCATGATGATGCACGGCCGGATTGGCGAGAGAGTGAGAAAGTGGAGCCATAGATGCTGTTTTACACTAGTTTTTTAGCCCTACAGTTCAGAGACTAGCGACATCAAGCGATTCAATTTGCTGCATGTGTGTACGGGGTTAGATGAGGAGGAATGACGAATAGTGGCGCAATGCTCCAGATAGCGCTACGAGTCTGCTCTGGCAGCGAGGTAGAGAGTGAAATTCGCAGAAGCGATCACATGCCGGAACCGGATTGGTTCGTGAGTGCTTTATGGACCACAAACTGTTGCAGAAGGAGATCAGCTTCTTTCAAAAAGAGCATTCAGCTCATAAAACAAGCTTCTATCCTTGTTTTATTTTGCTAAGTCGAGTGAAGAGGCCAGTTTTCTGTTAAGTAACATACTTTGAATTCATTGTTAATTGCACTATAAGTGTTAAGATTATACTGTGAATGCACAATTTGCTTACATGTGAGAAGTTTATACTGTAAATCAAAGTTTGCACATACTGTGAAAGTTCACGAGAAAAATATTTTTTTTTATATTGACCATCCAGTTTAAGTGTATACATTGGCATTGATGAGTGATACATTGAGTTTATTCTGTGAATTTTGCACTTGAGTTCTGTGGGTGTGTATGTGTTGAAGCATATTTGAATATATTCACAAAGTAACATCACTCTTAGAAATATTGGCAACACTTTAGATTACAGTCCGCAATTTACAGCGTATCTTTGTGTAATGACAGTGTACCTATAATTGACTTTGTAGGTATAAAGGAACAATATTTAAATTTTGAGGGATAAAGGTGTAACATCCTGGAAAATTACAAATAATTGATACTGTATTTTATAACTAAGGGGTAACTATTCTAATATTACATGGTATGTATGACCTACTATGCTAAACAACAATCTTACATTTGCGAGCAATTTAGCAAGAACTCTAAACATTTAAAATGATGGGGTTTTGTTGTTGTTGTATGTGCGCTTTGTCAGAGGCTCTACATCATATTCTCTAATGCTTTACTCTCAGTGTGTTGCTTGTAATTATTCAATAAAAAACAAATGTTGAAGAGTTAAAGTGTGTCCCCTGTCTATCAGTGTCTTGACTTTTCAAAAAGTAATTTGTAAAACTGCTTGAAAAACATATACAAAACATGTATCCATATCTGTCTTCTGATTGAAATCTTGAAGTCTGTCCCAAATGCAAGCTTTTATAACTCATGCACTGTCATGGCTAACTAGTGTCCCATCTGTCTGCACTTACCAAAGTCTGGACTAAGAGGAAGACTACGGTACTATGACTTAAGGTGCAATTTGGGACAAGGCCAATGTGATTTTTAAATGGCAAAAGGCTGTTATTTAATGAAATATGTAGTCTGTATGTGTCTTGCATTACAAAGTGAATTAGCGATCTGCTCACTGTCTTCACAAGTACTTGAGCGCAGTATTGGACTCGAATCCGATACCAGTATTGGGACTTTCCTACTAAAGTATTGTCAGGTCTGGGAGAAAGGACCCAATCACAGGGCATGGGATGAGTGAAGGAACTTTATTACAGGAATATATTGCCTATAAATACATGAAAGTAAATATGAAGCAGGTGAAACAAATGCACAGTCAAGGTCTAACAAGGGGTGTGACCCAGCGGTATGAGCGTTATTTTATCTAGAGAAAATTCTCATTGAAAGATCATATGAAAACAACTTTAATCAGACAGCTGATAACTTTTAAAACTGTGTGTAATAACAGTGATCCTCTTTTAATTGAATATTAAAATGAATATTTCTGTTCACAGATGTACTTTTTCTTGTATTCGCAAGAGGCATCAAACCAAGAGTGTAAAATGTAATGCTTAAATCCTACACAAGCACAGTTCTCTCCTGAAGGATTATCTTCACTCCAGTTATCCGGTTCACTTGACCCATCGGACTTCCTGTACCAGAACCTTTAAATGCAGAAACAGAAAGTCAATGGAGATAACATTTTGAATCACAACAATATTTAGCAGAAAACAGATGCAGTTTCCAGAAACCTTGTAAAAAACGATTGAAAATTATGAAGCAAGTTAAATTCACAAGGAAACACAATATATCTGCGATGCAACATACAGTGAGACCAAAATACACCTGTTTAAAAAAAAAAGCAAGTTTAATCAGTGGTTAAACAAATAGATAAATAGTGAAGTAAATACAGAAGTCGGGTTCGATAAAAGAATACAAGATGTATATATAGAAGTCTATATTGTGTCTACTGTAAGTATGTGTGTATGCATCACCTTGGACTTTTGTACTAAAACTAATGAGTTTCTCAGAACAATCTCATGTGTTATTTATTCTAGCAGCATATGAAGAACATGAAACATATTCAAACAAGTGTTGTGCTGTAGTTTTAGGTTCTTAACTTAGACATGTTTCACATATTAGTAAGTGTGAAGTGTACAGGGTGTGTTCTTTACAAACTGAATATACCCTTCACACATCCTCCAGAACACAGTTCCTTCTTCGCCAAAGTTAATAAGACACAATCTCAAAAAGTAAAATTACACTTTTAGATTTGAATACCTTTGGTGTTGGTTATACTTTATTTCAAAGCTCTCTGGAAAAATGGATTCTGATTGGTCAATCGCAGCATTAGGCAGTGAAATAAAAAAGGGTATAAAATAGTGAAATATGTCCTCAGAAACACTGTATAACAGACTAAACAATCTAAAACTACATATTGTTTTTTTTCAAAACCCTAAAACTTTGTTATATTTTAAGTTAGAAAAACAAAAAAATGCAACATTGTCTTTGATATTTGGTAGAAATTAGCTGCCTTTTCACTGCACCGGACAGACAATATAACGGATGTCTATCATTTCCAGTGGACAGTCGGATGGGGCTGCATAGAGTGCCGAACATCTGTAGAATTATTCAACTGAAATATATAAACTGGTGTGAGACCGTATGTGACTGCCCGATCGGATGTGATGAAATATCAACAGATTACTTTACACTGAATGCCTACTTTTTGTATATTGGACGATTGTGAACATGGAAGTCAGAAATAATCATTTACTCTGCAAATATATCCCAAAAGGCTTCTGCACCAACAGTAAATGTGTGATTAAAAAAAGCACACATGATAGGTTGATTACACTTACTAGCACTTGACGCATGCGCAGATTACATTACTGATGGTAATGTAGGAAGTGGAATCGAGCTTGAAATTACGATCGCCAAGAAGAATCACACATGATATCAAAGTTAATTACACTTAAGAATGCTGATGTTAAGATTTACAGTATAGTGTAAAAGGAGTTATAATTTGATGTATTTTTCACCCACAATTGATTGGATCGCATCAGAAGGCATGGAATAAACCACTGGAGTTGTATGAATTACTTTTATGCTGCCTTTATGTGCTTTTTTTGCTACTTCAAAGTTTTGTCCACCATTCACTTGCATTGTATGTTCAAACAGATATCATATCTCCATTAAAATGTCTTTGTTTGTGTTCTGCTGATGAAAGAAAGTCATACGAGTTTAGGTGTGAATAAATGATGAGAGAATCATCAGTTTTAAGCTGAACTATTCCTTAAGACAGAAAGCAAAACAACAGAGTTCTTACTCTACTCCTGTTTCAATGAGAGTTTGGTTATTCGCCCAAATCCACTGTCCCTCTGTGTCTTGATCATTCAGACCAATCCAGTGAGTCTCTTGAATTTTAGAGACCAGAAAATCCTAATGTAAAAAAAGGACTTTTAACTGTATTGCAGTTATTCAAACAAAAAAAGAGTTTGTATCCTTCTTTATAATGAATGTAAACAATAAACAGAAGCCACTTGAATTTGATTTCAGACTCACCTGAACTGCTTTACTGTCTATTATGACCTGATGAGCTTGTAATGCTGCACACGAATCACGACTCTCAAACCATGTCTGCTCTACATCGGAGAAGAAGTAGTACTTTCCACTATACGCTGTCCAGCCCTCCTTGCAGGGTTTGCACGGAGCATTGAATTCTGAAGCAAATTATTATGAAAATTATGTTGATATTATTAAAAAAACACCTATCTGACTTCAGACTATTATATTTTTAAACCTCATATGATACTGTAAGTGGGTCAAAGAGGACCCAGTTGTCTAATTTTAAGACATGGCTTAAAACATTCAAGTTGTGATATGGATTACTTTTATGCTGCCTTTATGTCCTTTTTGGAGCTTGAACATTTTGGACCACTTTGACTTACATTGTATGGGCAAAAACACCTCATATATTCTTTAAAATATCTTAATTTGTGTTCCACTGAAGAAAGACAGTCATGAGAGTTTGGGATGGCATAAGGATGAACAAATGATTAAAGAATTATAATTTTTAGGTGAACTATTCCTTCAAAACATACAGAATGCAGAATATTGACCAAAGAAAGCAGCGGCCACAAACAGTCTCTCGTGGAATACTAGATGTGTTTCTGAAGCTCAACTGAAAGAGCAGGACTACTCAACTTCGGAAATAAATATTGTTGTCTTGACGAGTACATACAGTATCTCTGATGAGCTATTCAAGAGATTGGACAGATTTGCATGTTGAGAAACTCTCAAGTGAGATTGTGAGTGCGCATGTACTCTGTATGAACACGTGCGCAGGCCGACTGCCGCTCACATAACATCAGCCATGCTTGGATATTATTTGTTGTTTTTATTTACTTATTTGTATAACATCCTTTTGCAGTTATATTCCCTCTCTAACATGATTCAGCAATGTACAGAACTAGCATAAATCCTCACAATTCATAGATTTGATAGGCTGCTGATATATATTTCTAAAGATTATAACATAACAGCGGCCGCAAAAGATCGCTCGAGGGCCGCATGTGGCCCGTGGGCCGCGTGTTGAGTAGCGCTGTGATAGAGCATAGTGCCAGCTACACCATTTTGAAAAAGGTGTCTGCCGAATTTAAAACTGTATTACAGAAAGTAGAATAATTCACTCACCAGTGCAAGAGGAGAGACATTCTTCAACTCTGTGGTACTTGACTAAAATCTCTTTCTCAGAGTCTGATACACAAGACTTGTTCACTTTGATAGAAAAGAAAGTAATTATAATGAGTTTAGTTCATCAGTCAATGTTTTTGTTAACATCTTTTAATTATCTTTAAATATCATATTTATACTTACTCTGACCTGACATCAGTTGTGAAACATTGTGCTGGTCATTCAGAGTGTCACACAAGGTGGATTTACCAGCATCTAATTGACAAAAAACACACATAGGCATTGCAGCACAAGCAAAATCCAAGTTTTGTGGCTTTTAGTCCTTTTTAGTCACCTATGATATGGTGAATGTTGGAATCAAAATACACAAGACACGTATACTCACAAAGGAAACCGCAGACGCCTCCGAGAGCAAAAGCCAGTGACAGACAGAGAACTATTAGAGGAACTTTAATCCGCTTAAAGGAGGCAACTTCTCTCTCACACTGAACTGTGGGTTTACCTGTGGTTATAAAATGTACTGACTGAATTCAAATGCACAACATTTATTGTATTTAAAATGTGAATAGGATTGCAATGTTTAAATTGCAGTGTTATAAATATGAATAAGCCCAGCAATAAAAGCAAACTAATAATCATGCAGACAGTACACAATATGTTACAGTTGAGAATGTAATGATACACTATTTTAACACTGTATACCACTGCATGCATTTGGTTGTATCAGTCTGCCTCATCTATAGCCTGTATGTAAAGTGCTTCAGTAGCAATGAACTATATGCATGAAACAATTAAACATATGACAAATGGCAAATTTCATCAGCTTATTTACACTGAGCAACAGAAAGCTGACTGCTGTGCCAGCCATTAACACAAATAGAAACATGTTTCTATCTGTGAAGTTACAAAACCACAAACTCTGAAAGTGTGATCACGTTTTCCAGCCATTTTTATTATTTATTTTATTATTTTTAACTATTTTTATATCAAGCAAAAATGAAAAAGACATTTGAAAATATGGTATAGATTTGGTGTTTCTATCATTTATTACACCGGCCGATTTAAAAGAGCAGCATATACTCTAAAACAGTTCTGTTATATAAATGCAATAAAACAGTGAGGACGTTTCATGTATTACTGCCATTTTGGTGCATATATACATCATTTTTGCTTCACGATCACAACCATCCACATCATTAAATTAAATAATGTTAGGATTATAACCTACTAGAACTAAAATAAATACACTTTTTAATCCAAAATGTGTCATTAATAAACATTGTAAATGATTGTATTGTTTTATTTGTAATCAAATGTGTTGTTAAACATATACAGTGTCAGTCATGCAAAAATAAAACACCATCAGGGTAGCACCTGTGACCCTAAAATTGTGCAATAAACATCAAAACCTCAATGTACTGATACATACTGCTATAAAAAAATAAGAAGAAACAAAATGATTTAAATCAAATGTGATGGGTCAAGCATGGACTTGTGGGATGTCTGATATATTTGATTTGTTTCCACTGTAGTATTAACAATAGTTTAATGTAAAAGTATTTATAATGTTTTAATAAATATACATTTTTACTTTTAAGAAAATCACAAATCCATTCTTACCCTGAAAATGGGAGTGCTTGTTGTTTGAAGAAAGAATGCCGATTCCGAAGGTGGAATTTTCATAGATTTGTTCCATTTTACTAACCTTGAAAACTCTGAGACCTGTATGTGTGTGACTGTAAAAGAAGGAAGTTAACAGTAACTGACAATTATTAATCTAGACATCATCTCATTTTGGTTTCATTTTAATAGACTTTTTTTTTTTTTTTGGTTTATTTTAGAGCATGTGTAGGGGAGTATAGGAAGTGGTTACAGACTCAGTGGTGTGCATTGTAAAAAAAGAGCCAATGTACGTAGATGTCAGTTGTGCTGGCAGTGGAGTATTGTTATATACAGTGTTATTTGGGTTTCCACAGTCTGCAGGATTTAATTCACAAAATAATCTAATGCCAAAAAATTAAAAAAAAAAAAAGAAAAAAAAAAAGACTAAAACATTTATTGCGAGTGGGGTGGCTAATGGGGTGGCCAATGGGGTCCATGGTGGCTTCAGCCACCCCTGGCCACCCCCTAGTTCTGCCACTGTACAACCTGCCACCTGTCTAGGACAGGACCAGTGTATAGCAGCCAGTCGGAAACAAGTAAAAGAATAAGACATGCAGAAGAGGAAGATGAGGAAGAGCAAGATGTGACTTGGAAAAGGACATGCAAAGATCAGACCCAAACCAGTGTTGGAATCACCACTAAAATGATAATTCTTCATCATTTACTCACACTAGTGCCATCTCAAACTTTCTTCTGCGGAGCACAACTGAAAATATTTCAAAGGAGATATGAGGTGTTTTTGCCCAAACAATTCAAGTCAATATGGTCCAAATATGGATCAAGCTTCAAACAGGACATAAAAGCAGCACAAAAGTAATCCATACGACTTGAGTGGTTTATTCCATGTCTTCTGCAGTGATACGACTGGTTTTAGGTGAGAAACGGAATAAAATGTAACTCCTTTTTGACATCTGTAATCATCTGTAATAACCTTCTGCTGTAAACTGTGTTGTTGGATGGAAGTTCACTACAACCTCTGTTATTATTTCAAACAAACCCACACAGGAAGTGGTAAAATGCAGTTTTGTGTGGTTTCAGTAGCAAATGTTTTGAGTTTGTTCACATCTTGTTATACATTGTCTTAATGAAATAAGCTGCTTATCTTGAATGTGATCTCCTTTGGTGCATTAGTTTTTGATTATGGAGTTTCTGGCTTGTTTAATTTGGGCCTCCTCTGTCATTTTGGAGCTGTGGAGCTGTCCATGGTGCTGCTGCTAAAACTGTCAAGACTCAAACCAGTGTTGCATGTTGAAATCATAGTAGATGAATCTCTTAGACAGCTGAATATTGATCTCCTTTGCATCCTCTACAAACTAGTTATTAATGTCAATTCATGACAAGACAAATAATAGCCCAAAATATGTGGGCACCCCTTTCTATTTGACGGTTTGGCTATTACAGTCATTTTAATTTAACCACATCATTGCTTTCAACACTTTGGCAACAGTTTGGGGAGGGCCCTTTTCTGTTCCAGCATGACAGTACTCATGTGCACAAAATGAGGTATATACAGAAATTGTTTATTGAGTCTGAAAACTTGAATGTCATTTGTTCATTGGACATTTCAATTGGAATGAATATTTAGAGGTACTGTGACTATTTATAATACTATTTCAAATAAAATAATGCTGCAACAGTCACAAAAATCATTTGAATTAAACACTGTTATGCATAATTATAAGACTTATTTTGTAAGTGGAGCAATTGGGAGCAATATATGCATGTGCATGTGTGGTGGTGGTGTGCCTTTAACCTTTGTGTTGCATTCGTTTTGTGCAAACACATTTTGAGTTCCTGGTTAAAAATGATTGCTGATAAATCTGTCGTATTGCACATATTATTAAGATATTGTATTAGATCTTTTTATCAACTTCTTTATTAGTAATTATATATATATATATACACTACCGTTCAAAAGTTTGGGGTCACTTGCCTGAAATGTTTCTCATTATCTTAAAAACCTTTTGATCTGAAGGCGTACGCTTAAATGTTTGAAATTCTTTTTGTAGACAAAAACATAATTGTGCCAACATATTAATGTAATTACAAAAAATAAAATGTTATTTAAAAAAAAAAATGTTTTTGGAAAAATGGATGACTTGGACGAATAATTAAAAGCAGCCACTATGTGCCCAACATAGATGGGAACTCCTTCAATACTGTTTAAAAAGCATCCCAGGGTGATACCTCAAGAAGCTGGTTGAGTAAATGTCAAGAGTACATTTCTGTAAAATCTAGGCAAAGTGTGGCCACTTTGAAGACGCTAAAATATAATATAGTGTTTAGTTATTTTATTTAATTTTTTTTCACAGCATAATTCCCAAATTTCCATTTCCATTATTCTATAGTTTTGATGACATTACTATTATTGTAAAATGTGAAAAAAAAAAAAAAAGAATGAGTAAGTGACCCTAAACTTTTGAACGGTAGTGTATATATATATATATTATGTTCAAATAATTATGTCATATTGACATGTCATTCATACGTTTTTAAACACTTAATAGGAAATCACATATACATATCAATTTATATGACAAATAATCGTGAAAGCCCATAAAAAGACAACTAATCATCAAAATCGCAATTATTTGTTTGACAATTAATCATCAGCCAAATTTCATAATCGTGACAGTCCTAATTGGCTCCTAAACACTTAATGTTTCTGTATTTTGCAGTCTAATACATTTATTTCCAATGGCGGTCATTTTTGACCGGGAACACAACAAGTGTAACAAAGTTAAATAAACAAACAAAAAAGTAATTTCCTATTTTCTTTTTATTATTATTTATTTTTATTTTTATTTTAGACTGGGGTTCAATATGGTCTGTAGTAAACATTTCTTGAAGATATGGGATCCTAGATGTCTCGTCCCATCATCTAGACCCACAGTCTCAGACAGATCACATTTCTGATGTAACATTATCCTGATGGATTTTGTATTGATATAGTTTTAATAGTGTCCTCTTTTGGAGAACAGTGAGTAAATCAAGAAGCACAAAAATAACGCTTTAATTTGAATAATGTATGTATTCAACACAAGTTTAAAAATATGACTGTATATTAAGTAAAGCCTTTCATTTAAAGCCAATAGGAAACACTTGATCTACAGACATGACCAAAACAGATTAAAGTTCACAGTGCAGATAGATATGATTAGAACATTTGATTCATACTGCTTTTAAAACTATGAGACATGAACACGGAAATGATTGGAAAAAGAATAATTACTGAGACGCACACATGTAAAGATGTCCAAAGTCATATTTCTTCTGATATTTCAAGCAATTTTCTGTTAAACAGGTCTTCAATGAGAGATCAGCTTTAATCCGACTCTGGTAACTTTTAAAATTGTGTGTATTAAAAGTGATCCTCTTTCCGGTGTCACCAATTAAAAGGAAATGAATATATTAATACAGTGCATATCTTTTCGCAGATGTGTTTTCATATTTGCAAAATGCATCAAACCTATAGTATAAATGGTAATCCTCATATCCCATACAAGCACATGATTTCTGTCTCTTCGGTTATCTGGTTCTCTTGAACTTGTATGTTTTGTGTACCAGAACCTTTGGAGGCAGAATCAGGAAGTCATGGGACGTAAGATTTTCAGGATGCTTGATTTTACATGTTTGCATGTGTTAATATAATCTTGAGGTAACAGTAGATGTTAAAGTGGTGTGCCTTGTGGTCCAGAAGTGAATTTATTCAAAGAAAATGTATATTTATGTGCACATTTTATGTAATTGAAAATAAAGGTGGAAATGAGTCAGAAGATGGATGCTAAGATAATTGTCCCTGGAGAGAAGAGAAGTTTGTGAGCCTTTATGTTCTCTCTAGTGGTTATCGCATACAACTGTAAATTGTGAAGCTCCTGTCGCTCCATTTAGAAATACTAGAGGGCGCCAAACCCCTACAAGAAAGTGACCGCAACAACTGACCTTGTTGTGAATGTTCTGGGGGAAAAAACATAATATGGAAAAAATAGTCCTTTATTTAAAGTTAGATGTTCAAGTTACTCATTCAATCATTTTCTTACACTTTGTTTAAAGTGCTGTTGCCCATCAGTAAGTTTATATCGCTTTTAACATATTTAACAAAATATGACACTTTTTTGCTCTCTCCTTGGTGTCAAAATGTGAGTCGTTATGGTAACAAATATCTGGCTCATGATCTTTATCTTCTCACTTTCCCAAAGCCACATGGCAATCACAGGAGGGAAGCATTACACAGGTCAAAGTCATTACCATCAGTGCTGAAACACACACCAGTGAGACACTTACAATGGAAGTGAATGGGGCCTGTCCATAAACGTTAACATTCTTCAAAAGTTTTAAAAGTATTGCCACAAGACAATATGCACATTAACATGATTTTAGTGTGATAAAATCACTTACTAGCCATTTCTGTGTAAAGTTAGGCTATATTCAATTATACAACTTTGATGACGACATAACACCTAAAACAACCGTAAAATTTTTATTTTTATTTTTGTTTATCAACATTATTCCAAAAATGCTGTAAATTGAGTTTAACTTGTATTGCACCGGGAATATTCCTTTGAAGGGGCTGTATAACAGCATTTCATTACTATTGGGTATATAGTAATTCTCTGAGCTATATTGTACACTGAATTGTTTAAAATCTGTTTATTTTTGCCAGAACAGAAACTATAAAAACTGAAATCAACTGGCCGTTGTTTTATATTTTGATTAACATTTAAAATAATAAATAAGTAATATTATACACACACACACACACACACACACACACACACACACACACACACACACACACACACACACACATTGGCCATTGATCATTATGAGGACTCTCCATAGACATAATTATTTTTATACTGTACGAACAATATATTCTATCCCCTAACACTACCCCTAACTCTCACAAAAGACATTCTACATTTTCAATAAAACACAGTTTTGTATGTTTTTTTTTTAAAGTAATTTGAATAATGGGGACACTAGAAATGTCCTCACAAACCACATTTATACCATAGTAACTTTGTAATTACCAGTTTGTAACCTAAAAATTCCTTGTAAACCACTAAAACCTGCCCCAACACACTCACACACACACACACACACACACACACACACATTAACACCCGAACACAATCACACACATATAAGCTCTTTTAAAGATAATTTTGTACAAATCCAAATAACTTTACAGATCTCTATTGTAAAGGGTTTAAACAATGTTTTTCATGCTTGCTCAATGAACATTATACAATAAATGAACATGCACCTGTGGAACGGTCATTAAGACACTAACATCGTACAGACAGTAGGCAATTAAGGCCACTGTTTTAAAAACTTAGGACACTAAAGAGACCTTTCTTCTGAGTCTGAAAAACACCAAAAGAAAGATGCCCAGGGTCCCTGCTCATCTGTGTGAATGTGCCTTAAGCATGCTCCATAGAGGCATGAAGACTGCAGATGTGGCCAGGGCAATAAATTGCAATGTCCGTACTGTGAGACGTCTAAGACCGCACTACAGGGAGACAGGAAAGACAGCTGATCGTCCTTGCAGTGGCTGAAAGAAAAATCATTCAGATTCTTACAGGCAATACCATCTCATATGAGCTGATGTGGAAGACCCACATTGACTCAGCAAAGTTTATTCTTCCTTCGCCAGTTGAGGAAGTTCAACCTGCCACAGGCGCTGCTGATTCAGCTATACTCAGCATTGATTGAGTCTGTCTCTACACAATAACTGTCTGGTTTTGTTCAGCAACGAAATCAGATATCAGAAGACTACAAAGGACAGTTCGGATTGCACATTATTAATGTCCTGACTATACATTGTCAGATGATGCCACTTTGGTGAATAAAAGTACCAATTTCTTTACATAAGAGCAAAATCTGTACATTATTCCAAACTTTTGTCCGCCAGTGTGTGTATATATACAGTATCTCACAAAAGTGAGTACACCCCTCACATTTTTGTAAATATTTGATTATATCTTTTCATGTGACAACACTGTAGAAATGACACTTCGCTTCAATGTAAAGTAGTGAGTGTACAGCTTGTATAACAGTGTAAATTTGCTGTCCCCTCAAAATAACTCAACACACAGACATTAATGTCTAAACCGCTGGCAACAAAAGTGAGTACATCCCTAAGTGAAAATGTCAAAAATTGGGCACAAAGTGTCAATATTTTTTTGTGGCCACCATTATTTTCCAGCACTGCTTTAACCCTCTTGGGCATGGAGTTTACCAGAGATTCACAGGTTGCCGCTGGAGTCCTCTTCCACTCCTCCATGATGACATCACAGAGCTGGTGGATGTTAGAGACCTTGTGCTCCTCCACCTTCCATTTGAGGATGGCCCACATATGCTCAATAGGGTTTAGGTCTGGAGACATACTTGGCCAGTCCATCACCTTCACCCTCAGCTTCTTTAGCAAGGCAGTGGTCGTCTTTGGGGTCGTTATTATGCTGGAATACTGCCCTGCGGCCCAGTCTCCGAAGGGAGTGGATCATGCTCTGCTTCAGTATGTCACAGTACATGTTGGCATTCATGGTTCCCTCAATGAAATGTAGCTCCCCAGTGCTGGCAGCACTCATGCAGCCCCAGACCATGACAGTCCCACCACCATGCTTGACTGTAAGCAAGACACACTTGTCTTTGTACTCTCACCTGGTTTCCGCCACACACGCTTGACACCATCTGAACCAAATAAGTTTATCCTTGTCTCATCAGACCACAGGACATGGTTCCAGTAATCCATGTCCTTAGTCTGCTTGTCTTCAGCAATCTGTTTGCGGACTTTCTTGTGCATCATCTTTAGAAGAGGCTTCCGTCTGGGATGACAGCCATGCAGACCAATTTGATGCAGTGTGCGGTGTATGATCTGAGCACTGACAGGCAGACCCCCCCCCACCCCTTCAACCTCTGCAGCAATGCTGGCAACACTCATACGTCTATTTCCCAAAGACAACCTCTGGATATGATGCTGAGCACATGCACTCAACTTCTTTGGTTGACCATGGCGAGGCCTGTTCTGAGTGGAACCTATCCTGTTAAACCGCTATATGGTCTTGGCCACCGTGCTGCAGCTCAGTGTCAGGGTCTTGGTAATCTTCTTATTGCCTAGTCCATCTTTATGTAGAGCAACAATTATTTTTTTCAGATCCTCAGAGAGTTCTTTGCCATGAAGTGCCATGTTGAACTTCCAGTGACCATTATGAGGGAGTGTGAGAGTGATGAAACCAAAAATAACACACCTGCTCCCCATTCACACCTGATACCTTGTAACACTAACGAGTCACTGAGGAGGGAAAATGGCTATTTGGGCCCAATTTGGACATTTTCACTTAGGGGTGTACTCACATTTGTTGCCAGCGGTTTAGACATTAATAGTTGTGTGGTTTTTTTTTTTGAGGGGACAGCAAATTTACACTGTTATTCAAGCTGTACAATCACTTCTTTACACTGTAGCAAAGTGTCATTTCTTCAGAGTTGTCACATGAAAAAATATAATCAATAAGCCTTCCACGGCTCCACCTTCCACGTTCAACGAGCCAGAGCTCACGCCTGCCACGTTCAATGAGCCAGAGCTCACGCCTGCCACGTTCAATGATCCAGAGCTCACGCCTGCCACGGTCAGCGAACCAGCACCTGTAGCCCCGACCGTGCCAGAGCCAGCGCCTGTAGCCCCACCTCCCGAGCCTTCCACAGCTCTGCCTTCCGAGCCATCCAGGGCTCCGACTCCCGAGCCTTCCACTTCTCCTAAGCCTTCCACGTCTCCTAAGCCTTCCATGTCTCCACCTCCAGAGCCTTCCACGGCTCCGCCTCCAGAGCCTTCCACGGGTTGGAGCACACTCTACAAGGAGTGTTGCATCCTCATGGGCACTGGCTAGGAGCACTTCCCTAGCAGACATTTGTAGGGCAGCAGGTTGGGCAACACCTAATACATTTGCGAGATTTTACAATCTCAGGTTTGAGTCAGTCTCGTACTGTGTTTTCTGAGGTCCGAGCTGGTAGAACTCAGTACTCGCTGACGGTCTGATCGGGTGAATCGCTTGCGTCCAGCGCCCTTTCCCTCGGCTGAGGTAAAACAGTGCGCCTTCTTTCCCAGGAGATCCCACCCAGGTCCCTGGTTGATTCCTCCCTAGCCCTTTTGGGTCCACAGTTCAGTGGAGGAACTTGCAGACTCAATCCACTACGGGTACCCTAAGCTACCCTGTACTGGAATAGGTACTCCACAGGTCAGGCCTCTTACGTGGACTCCTCCTGTGTGTGTGTTTCTGCGGTACGGTCTCCTCACGAGCTGTCCCGCATCTCCCTTAGGCAGTTTTCGCTGCCCTCAGGTCGGCATGTTGTAGCAACTCTCCCCTCCTTGAGGCTGGATCTACCACTGCGCCATCCTTTCCCACATGCGACCGAAGAGGCCATGTGATGTATTCGCCAACTTTACCTCCCATTTTGGGCAGGTGCGGCCTCCGCAGAGTCTTTTCCCCTTGAAAGAATAGGAAACTGGGTAAGACCCCCTTTCCTTGATGCATGTAAGGGCCTCGGCTGCTCTTGCTCTATGCCGAGAAACATAGAGAGAAAAGAGGCCCACCCAGGCTTGACCCGTTCCCAGGTTGGCAAGCATCGCCTTTTTCCCCTGTAAAGGTAACCAGAAGAATTCCGACGACTCTTTTTGGAGCATTGGGGAAGGGTACGTGCAGTCTGAAACACAGTTGGTCGCTTGTGCACGTGAAATACCTACCCACTCCTGTGTCTGCAGTACACGTACACGGCTCAGCGCATGGTGTGATTTAAAGTGGACACCTAGTGTCGCTTCTTCAACACGACGTCGAAGTGAGCGACAGACGGGAAACGTCTTGGTTACGTATGTGACCTCCGTTCCCTGATGGATGGAACGAGACGTCGTGTCCTCCCTGCCACATCGCCGAGCCAAGCCACTGCAGTGGCCGGACCATTTCCGGCTCCTCAGAAAACTCCTGAATGAACTTGACGTATTTCTCCGCTTTTATACCCGTATGTCCGGGGCAGGGTATGCAAATAATGTCTACCAACTTCTCATTGGCCTTTTTTCGTAGACCAGAGGCATATTCGGCACTCAAGAGAGACCCCTAGTGTCGCTTCTTTGACACAACGTCTCGTTCCCTCCATCAGGGACCGGAGGTTACATACGTAACCGAGACATTTTCCCTTGTGTATTTAAGCCCTTGTTTCCCCTGGTTAGTTTGTCAGTGTTTGCATGTATTGTTGGATGTTCTGTGCCTGGTTCCCGGTGTTATTTTTTTTTTTTGTTCTTTTGTAAATAAAGCTGCATTTAGACCCTTGTTCTTCACCTGCCTTGTCACAGAAAGACTGACCTAAGATGGATCTAGCAGCTGTCAGAATTCTCCTTAAGCAAGGGGACCATCCAGTTGAGGATTACGTCCATGAGTTTTTAGAGCTGGCGAATTTAGTGCTCTATCCAGACTACTCTTTGTTGTTTTTTTAAGATAATTGGCACCCAATAACTTTGCTTAATTCATATTACAAAATATTAGCACATCGTATGCTAGGAGACTGAAACCCTGTTTAGAAGTTCACTCACGCAATTTGGCTTCATGAAAGATCGACACATTTCAAATAATATTAGTCTTGTTTTTGATCTATTAGATTACTCTATTAGATTACTAGTTAGTTGATTATGACGCCCTTATTTTGTTGTTATATATCTACAAGGCATTTGACACCATAAAGCATGCTTTTATTTATGATGTTTTAAGATGATTTAGCTTTTGTCCAAAATTTGAGAATACTGTACAGATCCTGTATAAAAACTTCACTAGTAGCATCTCCTTGTCTAACAGGGCTTTGATGTGTTTTGTCTTTGTGAGATGCATTAAACAAGGATGTCCTATTTCACATTTTTTATTTTTGTTGGTCGCAGAGCTTCTTACCCTCTATATAGTGCACTGCTCAAATATCAAGAGGGATTCAAATAGCAGACTATTCTATTTTAATCATTCAGCTTGCAGATGAGACCTGTATATTCCCCAAAGATAAATGTCAGGTCCCCATTATTTTAGATGCATTAAAACTCTTTTCAGAGGCCTCAAGTTTTTCTGTTAATCAGAGTAAGACTGAGATTAATATGGTATCTTAATTCTGACGTTTCAGAAATATGTGGAATTAAGGTGAAACAAATGGTTAGATATCTTGGTATTTTAATTAGTAAGTGTTCATCTTAAAGTTGAATCTAATTTCTATAAGAGTTTACATAAAGCAAAGGATGTTTTGAATTGTTCTCGGAAGCAATTGACTATCTATGGGCAGAGTTGGGAGGGTTACTTTTGAAATGTATTCCATTACAGAATACATGCTGTAAAATGTCATTTGTAATGTATTCCATTAGATTGCTCAAGGTCAGTAACGTATTCTAAATACTTTGGATTACTTCTTCAGCACTGGTAGATTATTTCACTTGTTTTGACTATAAAAGCTCTGCCAGTACAGTAAGACAAAATACAAATGTTAAAAATACATACTCAGAAAAACCCAAATATCTTATGCAGTGTTGTTTCTAAAACAAGATAATTCAAATTGTTACAATACAAAAAATTATCAAGAATACGATTTCAATCAAAATGATCTTATTTTACGGATTTTTAGATATTTTTACAGAAAAACAATCCAAAAATTAGAATATGATGTTTGCCCTAAAATCAAATGTCTTACTAAAAAAAAAGAAATTATGATCCAACGTGAATTTACTGATAAAAAAAAAATATGATTTGTTTATTTCTATTTCTTCTGCTCCAAACTAACTTCAAACGTACTTCTCTGTCTGCTCGTATGAATGTAACATCATAAGAAAGTGTTTCACCACTGTTCAAATGCACTTTGGATCACATCATTTTATATGTATAAATGTTTTCCATCTGTAAGGACTAAATATTAAATGAAACAAATGACACTAAAATGCAAAGTAATCTCTTCAGTAATCAAAGTAATTTGTGAATGTAACTGTATTCTAATTACCAATGGTTTCAATTGAAAAACAGTTACGTATATTTTGTCTTTTAAATACGTAATCCTGTTACCTGTATTCCGTTACTCCCCAAACCTGGAAGTTCTTACACTGGATTTTTGCCTCAGAGATGTACCCTTGTGCACTTGATGTGTCATCATAACCCCGTGTTACAGAGACATTTTGCACAGGCAAGTCTCACAGTGCTTTTTAACAATATCGTGACATCTACACCGATCAGCCACAACATTAAAACCACCTGCCTAATATTGTGTAGGTCCCCCTCGTGCTGCCAACACAGCGCCAACCCGCATCTAAGAATAGCATTCAGAGATTATATTCTTCTCAGCACAATTGTACAGAGCAGTTATCTGAGTTACTGTAGACTTTGTCAGTTATAACCAGTCTGGCCATTCTCTGCTGACCTCTCTCATCAACAAGACATTTCATCCACAGAACTGCTGCTCACTGGATGTTTTTTGTTTTTGGCATCATTCTGAGTAAAGTCTAGAGACTGTTGTGTGATCAGCAGTTACAGAAATACTCAAACCAGCCCGTCTGGCACCAACAATCATGCCACGCTCCAAATCACTGAAATCACCTTTTTTCCCCATTCTGATGGTTGATGTGAAAATTAATTAATGTGATTCAAATTATTTTATGCACTGCTGCCTCACGATTGGCTGATTAGATAATGATTAGCCCTCTCCAAAAGTTGTTGACTGGGGGGATTTGGGGGATTGGTGTGGTGTGTTTTCATGCCCAAATGTTGTTCGGCGGAGGTTTCTTTTTCATTGTCGATGGGTTTTCACCAAAGTAGATTGTGCAACCTTAAAGCCCAGGGGCCCCTGGGCACTGGACCCATTGGCCTAGTTGTTAATCCATCCCTGGGTAATGCTGGTTAACCAAGAAAGATGTAGAAGTAGCTGCATTAGTGACCTCTTGTGGAGGAATTAAACATTAGAATAAACAAGGACAAAAATTAGTTCATCAGTCTTTTAATAGTTCAACAAATTACAGTGGCAAGAAAAAGTATGTGAATGCAATTATGTATGGAATTAGCTGGTTTTCTGCATTAATTGGTCATAAAATATGATCTCATCTTCATCAAAGTTACAAGTTTAGACAAGTGCAAGTGTGCTTTAAAGGAATAGTTCACCCAAAAATGAAAATTTGCTGAGAATTTACTCATCCTCAGGCCATCCAAGAGTTTCTTTCTTCATCAAAACAGAATTTAAGAGTTTTAGGATTTTATTTCAGGCCTCCTCCTTTAAACAATGCAAGTGAATGTACGGTCCAAAATGCATATTTAGGGTGCATCAAAACCCCCCAGAGGGTGAGTAAATTATCAGCAAATTTTCATTTTTTGGTTGGAGTATTCTTTAAGCTGTCAACAAACAAATAATTACAATCTTTCATGTCTTTTAAACACATTTAAACATTCAAAATGCTGAGCAAAATGTAAGTGAACCCTTGGATTTAATAACTGGTTGATCCTCCTTTGGCAGAAATATCCTCAACCAAGCATTTCCGTTAGCTGTGGCTTGTGACCTGCACAACATTCAAAAGGAATTTTGGACCATTCATCTTTACAGAACTGCTTAAACTCAGCCATATTCTTAGAATATCTGGTGTGAACGGCTCTTCTGAGGTCATTCTACAGCATCTCTGATGGGTTAATGTCTGGGCTCTGACTGGGCCACTCAAGGGGGATTTAGAGAAAGTGGGTTAACACACCTATGTTTCTCTTGAAGAATGTGGCTTAATATGGCCATGTAAATGCATAAGCGCCATTATGTTGGGTGTTTGAAGAGTGTGCATGTGTGGAACAGATCAGGATTACAAACGTCATAGGATGGAGCCCAACAACAAGTCAACACAGTGTAAAGAATTAAACATTTCTAGGAGTACAGTGGAAAAATCACATACATGTAAACTATCCATTTATACACACCAATGTAAAATACACACTGTCCCTCATGGTCGTGTTTATGCGCTTGTACACTGGGGAAATCCCAGAGATTTATGTAAGAGGGAAACCCAATTATTGAAGCATAATTCCACTGCAGGTCGCAATAGAAAGTTAAGGAAACAGACACGACAACGACTCTGTAATATCTGGAAATAAAGCAAAGCAACAGAGAATAAAATAGTGAAGTCTTCCTTGCATGCCATGTTTTTTATTTACGCAAGCTTCGACAATATCTGGAAATTACATTGCTGTGGAGAAAGCTGCTTACTGACCCCGAGCTGCATGTATATGGGGGTAAAGAGTGTGCCACTTATACAGTGGATGTAAAGCAGAATGCTGTTTTCTCTCAGTAACCCTCTTTCTTGAAATAAACCACTTTCTGGTGTCCTTGTAAATGTAGTCAATGTGTCGGTCCAATGGTATAATCTTTGCTGTTGATGTGAGATTGTCCTGGGTGGAATACAGATTTTTAATGAACCAGATACGGGTAAAAATGGCTGCGTGTTTTACTACGTGATTTTAATGGAACAGAGAGTGAGCTGCAGAGGAAAAGAGAAGTGAAATGTGCATCTGCAAGCGGTGGCCTGCTTTCCAGGAAACATGACGATTTGCAGGTTTTTTCCCTTTTTTTAACAGTCTACACTAAACAGGCATCTTTGATTTCACTGACGGAGGTAAATTAATATTTCTTTCACAGATATACCTTTTATGTTTTTTGCAAGAAGCATCAAACCAAGTGTCATAATTGCCGCTCTCATCTCCCAGACTTGCACAGTTCTCTCCTAAAGGATCCTCTATCTTCCAGTTATCAGGTTCTCTTTGCCCCACACTGAACCAGAACCTTTAAGAGACAGAAACAAGCAAATGTATAAAGGACATTTTCCTTTTTTGGATGATTACATTTTTTTATTTTTTATTTTTTCAAATTGTTCACTTTCTTGTTATAAATTCACAGCTCTGTAATTTGTCATCCAGAAACTGATATTTGTCATTACTTTAAGGAAAATAAATGGTACATTTATAACAAACAAAAACACAAATCACACATGCAGAGCTCTTACTGTACTTGTGTTTCTAGAGTTTGGTTATTCACCCAAACCCAGTGTCCCTCAGTGTCCAATCCAGTGAGTCATGTTAATTTTAGAGACCAGGAATTCCTAATGGAGAAAATGCACTGAGGTTATTCTGTCTCATAATTTATATTTTAAAGGCTATTTAAAGATGATGTGTGTATTTTTTTTTTTTTATGTTAAAACTCTTTCTTGCACACCATCTTAATATGCAGAGTCAACAGTAAGTAAGCCACTTGTAGGTTGATTTAAATAAAGTAATATACACTGTGGCGCTGTGGAATTATCAAAACATTTCTGTTTGTTTGAACAATTTGTCCAAGCCCAATATAGCAGTAGTGGCTTGATCAGTGGTGGGAGTTTGGGGCTGGATTATCTGTTTAACCAACCAATGGAAGAGGGGTGGACTTTAGATGTTAGCAGGGTTTTGTTGGGCCCTATGCAAAAATATAAAAATGGGCCCCACCAATATGAATATTTGTGTAAATTTAAAACATGAATAGAAGTACTGCTAAAAATATTTTACGAGAAAGCTCTTAACAAATATGCAAATTTTAGCTTGCCAGGTAAAAATAACACGTCAAATAAATAAATCCATCCATCCATTCATCCATCCATCCAAATGTAGGGTTGTGGATTATTACCCAGCACGAAGATGTTAATTTAAAATGTACTTAAATGTACGAGTGAAAGTGTGTATTTTTGGTGTGGTGACAAGTCAGAATTTCTTTGCTATTGATTTTTTTGAGAAGTATTTGTTTTTCCTTGAAAGTACAAATGAACTAGTGCTTCAATATATATGAGGTCATAGAAATGGCAAGTATAATAATTATAGAGTAACACTTTATAATAAGGTTCTATTTGTTAACAAAATGTATTATGTATCACAAACTAACAATGAACAATATAATTTCACAACATGTATTAATCATGGTTAATGTTGAATTATAAAAATACTATTGTTCTTGTTTCACATGTTTATGGCACCATGTTTTCCATCTGGAAAAAGTCAATAGAAATGCATATGCATCAAATCTGTTACAACAGGATTTTGAGGTTTATCTCTCAATCACCCTTTACAAATAAATAAATCAATTAAAACATTTACAAGTCACAGAGCTTTGAAAATTCTGACATACAGTACACTAATCAGCCACAACATTAAAACTACTTGCCTAATATTGTGTAGCTCCCCCTCGTGCCGCCAAAACAGAGCGGTTATCTGAGTTATCGTAGACTTTGTCAGTCCTAACAAGTCTGGCCATTCTCCGTTGACCTCTCATCAACAAGACATTTCCATCCACAGAACTGTCACTCACTGGATGTTTTTTTTGTTTTTGACACAATTCTGAGTAAATTCTAGAGACTGCCTTCGGGCCAGCACTCCCAGGTTGAGGCTGACACGCAGATGTCCGACATGTTTGCCCGGGCTGCCGTCAGTGTGGGGTTGGACTGGAACCCTCCGTCCTCCCCACACCCATCGCGGTTGGATGATTGGTTCCTGGGGTCTGGGCGCCGCTCACAGCCTCGCCCCCCCCAGGTCCCGTTTTTCCAGGAGGTGCATGACGAGCTGATGTCTTCGTGGAGAGCCCCTCTCCACTTGTCACAAGCCCTGCTCGTCCGCTCTCGCTACCCTCGACGGCGGAGCGGCCCACGGGTATACGATGATTCCCCAGGTGGATAGGGCTGTTGCCCCCAAATCCTCGTTTACCACCAAAGCCTACAGCACCGCGGGATAGGCCGCTTCCACCTTGCACGCCATGGCCATCCTGCAAGTCCACCAGGCCAAGGCACTCAGGGATCTGCATGAGGGTTGCCCTGACCCCGACGTGTTTCAGGAACTGCGCTCAGTGACCGATCTTGCCCTCAGGACCACGAAGGTCACGGCGCAAGCACTCGGGCAGGCGATGGCCACGCTTGTGGTCCAGGAACGTCATCTGTGGCTGAACTTGGTCAAAATGCGTGAGGCCGACAAAGTTCGCTTCCTCAACGCCCCCCTCTCCCAGTTTGGCCTCTTCGACGACACGCCGTTCTCCGTGGTGAAGAAGCAGACGGAGGCCATCTCTAATATCCTGCCCCTCCGCAAACCTGCTGCCACAGGCCCTTCCCCGTCTGCTCGCCGAGGGCATCCCCCTGCGGCCAAGAAACACCCTGCTCCGCCTCAACCCGGGCCTAGCTCTCAGCCCCAGTGTCGAGCACACCGCAGGAAGCTGACGCCTCCCGTCTCCTGGACCCACCGAGGACCCATAAGGCTCCCAGGCGCTCCTGAGACGGTCGACCCAGGGACCGAGACGTTAGCTCTGGAGATGGTAAGACCACTCTGTCCCCCGGCTGAGGGCCAGGAGGAGGATCTTTTGTTCAATTTTCATTTGCCTCCCCCCCTAGACGGGGCTGCGGTACCCACATTCTCAATAAAAGAGCTATTTCCTTTGTCTCTGGGTCACCTGGCCCGCAAATGCCATTCTCACGGCACTCTGTCACCAGATTCCAACAGTCCCGGCCTCCTGGACATGGACCACCTGTCTCCAGCCACACGACTGTTCCCTGGCCGGCCGGTTCTGACGAGTCAAGAGGACGCCTACCCTGGACCTCCTCCTCAGTCGCTAACCCGCCCCCTGCCGGGTGTGCGGAGCAAGGTAAGTGCTCTGAGTCTTTTCTCAGCACCAAAGCCTCGGATCGCGTCATCGCCTAACGCTGCCCTACCTGCTCCGCCCCGCTGAGAAGCCCCGCCGGGTATGTCAAAAATTATCATCCCTTTGGTGCCCCTAGCGCGGAGTTTGGATGCGTGGATCTCACTTCTCAGCCCGTCTCGCTGGCTGGCCCAGACCATTCGACTCGGTTATGCAATTCAGTTTGCCAGGCCCCCGCCCCCCGTCATGGGCATCCGCTTTTCCGCAGTACACGGGAACATGCCCAGTCCCTGCGCACGGAAATCGCCACTCTTTTACTCAAAGACACGATAGAGCCTGTCCCTCCAACCGAGATGAAGAAGGGTTTCTACACCCCTTACTTCATCGTACCCAAGAAAGGCGGTGGCTTACGACCAATCTTGGACTTGTGAGTTTTCAACCAAGCGTTGCACAAACTCCCATTCAAAATGCATACGCAGAAACACATCTTAACCTGCGTTTGACATCTAGATTGGTTCGCAGCGGTAGACCTGAAGGACGCGTACTTCCATGTCTCAGTTTTGCCCGCCTAAATAGTACTTTTCATTTCTATTTGCATTTTATTTTTTAACAATGATATTTCAGTTTTTAATAAAAAATAATACAACAAATATAAAATATAACAGAAAATATGTTTTTATCAATATAATAAAAACTCAAATCATGTCAGTTGTAAGTCAAGTTTTCATTAAGCACACATCAAATATTAATTACTTTATAATATCTCTAACTCACCTGTTCTTGTTCACTGGTTATGGTGACTAGGTTAGCTCCTTTTGAAACACAGTCATCCTGGCTTCATGACATCAGTTTACCAGAGCTGAAGAAATATAGCTTTCCAAGACAAGCTATCCAGCCACCCAAAGATATATTGCAATCCTGAGCTGTAAATATTAAATAAATGTTACAAAACCTTCCAAGTCATGAAGTTCTTGTGGTTTATTAAACTTTGGTTCAATATGCAGAAATATTCAATTACACTTTGTTTAAACTTGTGTTGTGGTCTCGAACTGAAAACTTAAAGGACAGCCATTCTCTATGTCTGTTACACTTAACTGTATATTCATTATACTTTTGAGTTCGAAATGACATACTACTCATACTACTTCTGCCATATCTGATTATGGTTAAAACAATAAGAATAGTATGGTAGTATGTCAATCCAAACTTGACTTTTTTCTCCATGGCTGGAGCAGAGATAATTAGGAAGCATAGGAGAAACAAGCTGCCGTTTAGAGGTATGCTCTCAAAACATTTAACCTTAAATGATGCATAGTTGAAAGAAAGAGTCAGCTCTCTAGATCCTGAGACTTTTGGTAATAAATCATTCTGTATCAGAAATATTCATATGTTTTGTCTCTCTACTGACCAGCATTAAAGAGGAGCTGTTCTTTAACTTCACTATAGTTGGATTTAAGTTCCTCAAGCTCCTTCATCATGAATTGAAAAACGGAAACACAAAAAGATAAAGTCAATCACATGGTCAGTTCTGTAACACTATTCTGTCTGCTCTGCTGTTTATGAAACATATTTTTCTCACTTGTGCTGTTTTTCTCTTGAGCCAACATTTGCTTCGAAACCATAATGTGCTGTTCATTCAATGATTCAAAATCGGCAATCTTATTACCATCTGATTAAAGAGAAAGAAAATAGCATTAGGAAGTGGTGTGAACCAGTGTTGGGCAGTCAAAAAATCAAATAAAAAGCATAAACTGAAAACTACTCCACAGGAAAATTAGCCACTTAAAATCAGTCCTTTAGAGCAGCGGTTTCCAAATTGATTTGGCAGAGTGTGTCTTATGTTTAATCGGCTGTACACAGTCAATACAGTACATACTGAGCAGTATAAAGGCACAACAGGATAACACGACAAGCATTTTAGATCAGGGATTAAAAACAGTCACCTACTGGGGTTCAAGGTGGTAGAATCTTAACCAACCTAGGCTGGGTTTCCCAAAAGCATTGTAATCCTTGCCGCCAATGGGTTACTTAGGCTTACAATGCTATTGGGAAATGCAGCCCTGATCTCATAGAATCACGTTACTATAACCACATCTTTACAAAATGACTTTACTTGGCTTCCTGGTGTTTCCTGGTGAAATAAGCACTAGAGGTGCGAAAAAAAACCCAATACATTTTATTCCCTCTCACACAAACAATGAGTAAAACTGCTGATTATCAATGCTTTTGCTTTGTTCCTCAACAATGCGATCTTATGTCATCAAAATCTTTAACTATAGCAAGTTACTTAAAAGGCAACAGATTTTAAAGGGGTTGTGACATGAGGAATTGCATTTTCCTTGATCTTTTGACATTTAAGAGTTCATTGTACCATAAAAACATGTTTCAAAACTAAAAACTTACTCATCACTGCAAAAAAGCATTTGTTGAAACCAAGCTGCCAAAATGACTCATTCTCTCCATATTGTGATGTCACACTATGGTAGACATTTGTATAGATATAGTTGGCAAGGAGGTCCCACCCACTCGTGGGGGAAAGCAAAGCCTGTTACCATTGTTACTCATTCATTCCTATGAGACAAACGGGGAGAAATATCCACAAGATTTAGCTATTTTAACCATGAAAAACATGCTGTTGTGTAGTTTTTTTGCAATTCAGAACAGCCAAGAACCCTGATCTGATTTTTTATCACCTTCCAAATCAAACATTATAAAAGCCTAAAGAAAAGCACTGTAGCTGCAAGCTGTTGAGCTTCAGAGTCACACAGTTCAGCGGTCTCAGGACAGTTTACATTTGACTTCCACATTAATGTGAAAGTCATAAGTGTAGGTGAATGCACACACACACACACACACACACACACACACACACACACACACACACACACACACACACACACACACACACACACAAACACACATATATACATATATATATATATATATATATATATATATATATATATTAGGGCTGTTGGTTTACTCCAGGAGGCAGTAAGTGAAATTTCAGCTGTATGAGCAACACACAGTTTATACAGTGAAGAAAACACTTCAGGAGCAGAACATAACAAACATGCGTTACGTTCTTGCATTCAAAACACTCGAAGGAGAGCAAATGCGAACTAAGGGATCTCAAGATGTTTAAATATTGAGTATTAAACTATATTTAACTTGACACAGTGACCTAAACATTTTATGTTTATGACGCAGCACACCCGAGACGTCTGACGCAGGTGTAAATTGATGGTCCTTAAACAAGCCCTCATAATAAATCTCAAACTGATTTACAAATTCACTTGTGAAATGGATTGCTGTGAACTGTATGCCAATGACTGGATTATGATCAATAATATGGTAATAAACAATACATTGTATTCTAAAGCCGATTTTTGTATTGACTTATCAATGATTAACTCTTCTGCCACTAGAAGAGAATATTCAGATAATTAAAATGCATTACATTCTTGTGGCAGAAGAGTTAATCACTGATAAGTCAATACAAAAAGTGGTTTAGTTTGTTCTCTGTATAAGCTGCGCATTGCCTATAAAGCTGAAGTTTTGATTACTGCCCCTTGGAGTTGGTAATTCAAGCTTAAATTTCTCAGGGATTGTCCTTATTACATATGAAATACATTTTTTAACACATTATTTTTTTAATCAAATTAATCGCACTCCACACAAGCTTATTCATGTATGATCAAGTGGCTTGGTGGTGTTAATTCAATAATTACAACAGTTATCGGACAATAAACTCTTTATTGTTCCATCACATAACACAGCCGCTTTCCCTCTCATAGAACTCCCGACTGCCCAACACCAGAGGAAAAAACCACGCTAACCCATAAAAGGTGCTCTTCACACATGCGCAGTAAAAGAAACATAACTTAACAATCTCCCCTTTTTTAAAAAAAAAAAAAAAAAAAAAACTGTTCAAGTTTAGAACATAAATACTTGTTATTATTATAACAGGTTAACTTAAGTACTTCAGTTTAAATTACTAGACATTGACAAAACATAAGCAAATCCATTCAGTGCTTAAGATAGCAAACACCTGTGCTGAGAGCTTTTAGAAGGCCAAATGCAGATGTGCCCTTTTTTGTCAAGCAGTTAGCTAGCTGCTCTTTAGTGGCTGACCACAAGATCTGCTGAATAGTTCCAGAGTGTATAAGCTCCTTCATACTGCTGATTTCTAGGCGCAATCTCTTTTCGGTTACAGATTTTGTAGATTTGAGAGCATCAAGAAGGGAATGATTGTCTATTACGCACACAATAGGCACATTGATGCATGAGCAGTCACCAGTGGTAATCTCGGAGTATAGTGTAGCAAGGAAAACTGCACTGTCAACTCCATCTGCAAGTGCCAAAGTCTCTCCCGCTAAGGTACTCCGTACAACTCTTCTGATCCGTTTTGACTGCCAAGATATAGGTGAAAATTTTCCATTTTCCCCTATAAGCATGATGAAATGTCCACCCTGTGTGCCACCGTCCGGAAGGTTTCCCATTGAGGAATCATTGTACACCACCAATTAAACAGAACTGTTTTCCGCTAAGTACTGGAACATCAAGAATGACCTCTTCTGATTTCAGTTTTCTGATAAGTTTATTTGCACAATGCAGGGTCTGAACAGTAGCATGCTTTGTGTTAGATGCCAACATGGATATGTCATTTATTATGTCAGGTCGGCTTTGCCTGGCAACCCACAATATTTGTCCAATCTTTGATTTTAGCATGTCCATCTCAACATCTGTCAATGACGCCTCACGTTGTGTTGCTCTGGTAGGGTCCACTGGGATGGGTTGCAGATTTTTTATGTACGTTCCTTGTTGTACTTGTATTTCATCGTCCTTAGAATGTACTTCTATTCCAATGTAGCTGAAACTGTCATGTTCTTCCCGTCCGACTTGAAAGGCAGCTTTCAATTGAGGAATGATATTTATGGAGAATGCATCTGTACCACCCCAAATAAAGTCATCCACATGTGACGCAAAAATCCCTATCACTTTGAAGAAATCATCCACCCAGTAGAATACTGCTGGATCTACCTTTGACATGGTAGCTACCAATTGTTGCATGGTGTTTTTTACTCTATTATACCAGAATAAAGAAGCATCTGTTAGGCCATAAACACATTTTTTCAACTTCCATATGGTTCCTTTGTTCTGCACTTCTTGTGGTGGGCGAATGTAAATATCTCTGGTTAACTCTTTACCTTGTAAAAAGGCTGCTTTAATGTCCATGGAGTTTAGCTGCCATTTATTTTGACATATGACTGCCATAATCATTTTAAGAGACTCTGAGGCACATGTAGGTGAGTCTTTGGGAAGGTCTTGAGTGTTCATTTCAGCCTCTCGCCACTAGTCTGGCATTACATACAACTCCAGCAGTTGTTACTTTAAGTGTGCACAGCCACCTTGTAGAGATGCATTTCTGGCCTTCATCTTTCACTTCTTCAAAGACGTTATTTCTCTTCCAGGTGCTGAGTTCTGTACTTTTTTCATGCATGAAGAGATCATCATGTACTATCAATATATCTTCTTCATTGTAGTCAGTGCTCAACTTTGCATGTTCGGATGGAATCACCTGAACATTGTCCATTTGTCTTAGATTGACTGATGCAGTTGTGCCAGCAGTTTCCTCAGGCTCACTGAACTGCAAATTGTTCCAGTTTTTGTGTTTGCCAGTTGCCTTTCCTGCTCGGCCGAGGATTTTTCCAGTATGGATTTGTCTACTTTGATTATCTGTGGGGCGGCACGGTGGTGCAGTGGTTAGCACTGTCGCCTCACAGCAAGAAGGTCATGGGTTCAAACCCCGGTTGCCCCGGCCTTTCTGTGTGGAGTTTGCATGTTCTCCCCGTGTCTGCGTGGGTTCTCTCCGGGTGCTCCGGCTTCCTCCCACCATCCAAAGACATGCAGGCTAGGTTAATTGGTGTCTCCAAAAAAAAAAAAAAAAATTGCCCTAGGTGTGGATGTGAGTATGAGTGTGTGTCTGTATATGTGTGGCCCTGCGATGGACTGGCGACCTGTCCAGGGTGTACCCCGCCTTTCGCCCAATGTTAGCTGGGATAGGCTCCAGCCCCCCGTGACCCTGTACAGGATAAGCGGTTGAAGATGAGATGATTATCTGTGTATTTAATTATTTGATCTTTTTTTAGTCTTAGACCTTCGCAGTTCGTGGATGAGCAGGTTTGTGGCGTGTGGGATTGATAAAGACTATCACCTCCAGGTAGCACTGATGCAGAAGGTTCACTGACATCTTCAGCATTAAGGGGTTCATCATTTTCTGGTGTCATTTCCTCATTTTCACTTTCAGTATCACTAAGATCTGCTGCTGGTGTTATTGTGGTATTTTCATCTGTTTTCATTTGTTCCCTTTCTGTCTCTTCCAGGTTTGTTTGTGGGTCATCCACATTTCTTAGTCTAGACTGATGCACACGAACATAGGTTCCACCATGCCTGACAAATACAACCACACTATCTTGGCCTATGACCACACCTGGACCTTTCCACTCATTACATTCTACTTGCTTATAATACACTTTGTCCCCCATTTCATATCTGTCATCAACGGGACACAGTTGCTTACAAAGGGCTCTTCTAATTCTCTCTGAGCATTCGGCTTCTGTGAATGCTGTTCTCATTGCATGTAGTGTGGTGATTTGTTTAGCTATCCAACTACTCATACTTGTTTCTAGAGCTGGAGGCTTATTGGTGAGGACTGAGGGAAGATTTGGGTTTTGCCCAAACACTAACTGGTAGGGACTATAACCATGCACATTGTGCATGGAGTTCTTTGCCATTAGTGCCCAATCTAGAGGTGTCTTCCAGTCAAAGTTGTTGTCCCTCTTCAGTTTCAGCAAAATTTCAGTTAGGGTCAGATTGTGCCTTTCAACAAGGCCATTGCTCCATGGACTGTACACTGCCGTTGTTTTAATTTCAATGTTAAACTTTTCAGCCATGTCCTTCATTTCATCATTATTAAATTCACCTCCATTATCACTAAACAATCTGCATGGGGGACCATGAACACTTATCCAGCAGTGAATAAAGTGCTTCACTGTCTCTTTTGGGTTATTTGTGGTGACAATACTCCCTGCACTGAAGTGTGTGAAATGGTCAATAGCATGCAAATACCAAACTCCAGGCTCAAGCTCATGTAAGTCCACAGCCACAGTCTCATTATAGGCTGATGCCATAGGGAAACCCACTACAGGCTTATGTTTTGGCTTACTGTATCTGCTACATGTATCACAGTTTTTAACAATGTTCTTGAGAATTGTGTTGCTTTCATCATTGTGATTACCTGGGCAGGACAGTATTTTTTGCAGTCTATAAGCTGAAGCATGTCCAAATTGTCTGTGTAGTTTCAATAGGACTGTCTCCTTTTCTTTTGTTGTCATGTTTTCTGTCACAGCAAGAATTTCATTTTCATTTTGTGTCTTGTTCTCTCTTGTCTCCTTTTCTTCTGGATGACTGTCTTCTCTCAAATTCACACAGTTATGTCCTGAAGATGTTAGTTCAAGTTTAACAGGTTGTTTAAACATCGTTGCTTTGTCACGTGCAATGTCCAGAACTGCATTTGCTCTTTTCAATGAAGTCTTGCTTAAAAGCATTGGTATTTCTGCAGGAACAACTTCCGTCTCTATTGTGCATCTGGTATGTCCTATCCTTGCTGGAATGGTAACTTTTCTTGTGGAATAAACAAACTTGCCATCACCAAATCTGAAAGGTCTTGCACTTTGTTTGTCATCTATTTTCAGTAACTCACTCTGTGGCAGCCCACTTTTGTAATCTTCAAGCCATTTTTCTCCACACACAGTTCTTGTACAGGCCGTCTCAATCACAGCTGATCCTAAAGCCTCTACCATTAAAAATTCCTGTGTTAGACAAAGATTCATTTGAAAACAAAGTGATGTTACATTCTTCAACGTCATCTTTTATTCCTTCATCTTTTGTCAGTCTTACATGTTCCTTTTTATTTGGACAGTCCTTTGCCCAGTGATACGTGCTTTGGCAAACTGCACATTTCGTTCTTCTTCCATATTTATCAAGAGGGTTTGTGCCTTGAGCTATGATTTGGGATTGTTGTGTAGTGTTTGACTTGTGTCCCCATTTTCCTGAATATCTTGTGTAATAGGCAGTGTCACTATCTGAGTTTTGCAGTACACTGCCGCCCTCTCGTGGTGAAGTAACGTTATCTCCAAAAAATATTTTCAAGGCTGATTTCATATCAGTGAAAGAAAAGCAAGAGCAAGCTACAAGTGCTAACTGTTTATCTTTAACAGTAAGTCCGGCAGTATTGAGTAGCTTAAAGGCTAGTACGGCATCAGGAAGCTCCATTTTGAACTTACGTAACCTGTTGTATCGACGTTCGAACTCGACGATGTATTCCACCATAGAAACACCGCTCTCTCTAGTGATCCGGTCAAACTCAGTGTACGCCTCGTACGGCCGATCTTTTTCTTCTTTTAAAAACACACAGTCCAATTTTGCTATGAGTGTTTGCATTCCCGTGTCATCATTCAAATCATCAGCGGAAATTTCCAGAGCACTGTCCCTTGATCTGCCCATTAGTGACAGAGTAACCGCCAAGGCTTGTTTTTTCTTTTCCAGGTCAGTAACATGTCTCCAAATTTCAATCTAATTTTTCCAACTTTCATAAGCCGTTGTAACAAGGGTTCAGGAAGGAGGGAAAAGAAGGACACGGTGACAGCTCTCTCTCTAGACTCAGGTAAGGGCCTTTAATGTACCAGCAAGGTATTTTTAAACAGAACACAAGAACAAGATACAAAATGTGGACAGCTTGCTGGGTTGCCAACACTAGACTGGCATGTGTCTCAAACCTCCTCACTGGCGATGTTGTGGCCCTTTTATGCCGCTCTCCCCGTACTCACTGCAATTAGAGACAGGTGTTAGACATAATTTAGCTCAGGTGCAAGCGCCCTTACCGCTTTCTCCCTTCGGACGGGCGCTTGACCACGCTACCGCTGCCACATACCCCCACCGCCCGACTCAGGCCGGGGCGTCATCCGGCCTGCCTACCACTCCCCCCCCATTTCTGGAAAGGAAGTCGGTGACAGCCATCTGCACCCCCGGTCTGTGGACCACCTCGAACTTAAAAGGCTGGAGAGCCAGATACCAACGGGTGATCCGGGCGTTAGTATCCTTCATGCGGTGGAGCCACTGCAGTGGGGCATGATCCGAGCAGAGAGTGAAGGCCCGCCCCAGCAGGTAGTAGCGGAGCATGAGGACCGCCCATTTGATAGCCAGACATTCTTTCTCCACGGTGCTGTACTTAGTCTCCCTTAAGGAGAGCTTTCTACTAATGTACAGCACGGTGCGCTCCTCCCCCTCCACCACCTGCGAGAGTACGGCCCCCAGCCCTCTGTCTGAAGCGTCTGTCTGTAATAGGAAAGGGAGAGAGAAATTAGGAGAATATAAAAGCGGCCCGCCACAGAGTGCGGCTTTAACCCGTGTGAACGCCTGTTGGCACTGCTCCGACCACTGGACCGGATCTGGAGCCCCCTTTTTAGTGAGGTCAGTCAGCGGACTGGTGACGTCCGAATAATTAGGGATGAACCTCCTATAATAGCCAGCCAGCCCCAGGAACTGCCTCACCCCCTTTTTGGTCTTGGGCCTAGGGCAAGTCGCAATCGCCGCGGTCTTATCAATTTGGGGACGCACCTGGCCATGACCCAAGTGGAACCCCAGATACCGCACCTCCACTCGCCCAATCGCGCACTTCTTAGGGTTTGCTGTGAGCCCCGCCCGCCGCAGCGACTTCAGGACCGCCCTCAGATGTTGTTTATGCCACTGCCAGTCATTACTATAGATAATAATATCATCTAGGTAGGCAGTGGCGTAAGCGGAGTGCGGCGGAGGACACGGTCCATCAGACGCTGGAACGTGGCTGGGGCCCTGAACAAACCGAACGGGAGTGTCACGAATTGGTGTAATCCGAATGGCATAGTGAAGGCTGTTTTTTCTCGGGAGATTGGTGTCAAGGGGATCTGCCAATAACCCTTTGTCAAATCTAGGGTCGAATAAAAGCGAGCAGTACCTAACCGATCGAGCAGTTCATCAACCCGGGGCATTGGGTACGCGTCAAATTTAGACACCACGTTGACTTTTCTATAGTCCACACAGAATCGCACCGACCCGTCGCTCTTGGGAACAAGAACGACCGGGCTAGACCAGTCACTGTAGGACTCTTCTATTACGGTCTCGATGTGGTGTTCAATGAGGTTCGTGCGACCCGGTAGGGGAGAAAACACGTCAGAAAACTCCTTTTGCAACCTGGCCACCTCTGATCGTTGGCACGGGGAGAGGTGGTCTCCACAAATGACTGGGGCATTGAGATCAGGTTTTGGATTTACCTCTGGTCCGAGCTCCGCCCTCTCTGGAATCACTGTGGCCAACCATACAGGGACCGCCTCCCTCCATAATTTAAGGAGGTTGAGGTGGTAAATTTGACGTGCGTCCCCTCTATCGGTTCGTTTATCCTCATAATCGAAATTCCCCACTCTTCGTGTGATCTCGAAGGGCCCTTGCCACTTGGCGAGTAATTTGGAGCTCGATGTGGGGAGTAATACAAGGACTTTATCTCCCGGTGCAAATTCCCTTAGCTGTGCTCCCCTGTCATACAGCCGGCGTTGGCGTTCTTGGGCCCGGAGCAAATTTTTTTGTGTTAGTTTTCCCAAAGCGTGAAGTTTTGCTCTGAGGTCAAGAACGTATTGAATTTCGTTTTTGCTATTCGAAGGTCCTTCCTCCCAGCCCTCCCGTAAGACATCTAAGATGCTACGCGGGCGACGCCCATATAACAGCTCAAACGGAGAGAAGCCGGTTGAGGCTTGTGGGACCTCTCGCACTGCAAACAACAGGGGGTCGAGCCATCTGTCCCAATTTTTAGCATCCTCGTGCACGAACTTACGAATCATGTTTTTGAGGGTTTTGTTAAAACGTTCCACTAGGCCATCTGTCTGCGGATGATACACGCTAGTGCGAATCGATTTAATACCCAACAGATCGTAGAGTTCGCGAAGTGTGCATGACATAAATGTTGTGCCTTGATCGGTGAGGATTTCTTTTGGAATCCCCACCCGGGAGATTATTTTGAAGAGTGCCGTAGCAACACTATGTGCTGAGATGTTGCTTAACGGCACTGCTTCCGGATATCGCGTTGCGTAATCCACTAGGACTAACACAAAGCGATGTCCGCGTGCTGTCCGTTCCAATGGCCCGACGAGGTCCATTCCAATTCTTTCGAAGGGGACCTCGATCAAGGGAAGAGGGCGCAATGGCGCTTTTGGGGTGGCCGGTGGGTTTACCAGCTGGCATTCGTGGCACGCCGCACACCACCTGCGGACGTCACCGCTAATGCCCGGCCAATAAAAACAGGTGATTAGACGGAGAAGTGTTTTCCTTTCCCCTAGGTGACCTGCCATGGGATTATAATGAGCCACCTGGAATAACATTTCCCGGCGTCTCCGTGGAATCAAAAGCTGTTTTACATTTTCTTTGGTCTGAGTGTCCTGCATCACTCTATACAGCCGGTCATTTATAATTGCAAAATAGGGATGTGCGAGAGCGATGTCTGGCCAAAGACGCTGCCCATCGATCGTTTTCACCTGATCGAAGGCATGCTTAAGGGTTTCGTCGCGCGACTGCTCCAAAGGGAAATCCTCGTCAGGGAATTCCCTGCGTAGGGGAGGGGCGAAACCCTCGCCCCTCTCCTCGTGATCTCGATTTGGAGCAGCCGAGGACGGACCTGGCTCCGCCTCCCCTGCCAAAGCATCGCACATCGCACACCTCCCCATTTTAGTGCAGGACCCATCCTCACAAATATTCCCTAATAGATTCTTAAACGCAGGCCAATCTGTCCCCAAAATCAGAGGATGGGTGAGGTGGGAACTAACCGCTGCCTCCACTCTGTGTTTTTTCCCTTGAAATTTGATCAGCACAGTCACCAACGGATAGTTGTGAACATCCCCATGCACACACCTCACCCTTACCCGCTTAGCTGTGCTCAAAGCCCCGGGTTGAACCAAGCGTTGATGGATTGTGGTCTGATTACAACCGGTATCCAGCAAAGCTTGGTGTGTACCCCTCTGGATTCTTACCGGAATCCGGTACGCTCCAGCCCGATCGGGGGCAGCATGCTGGGGATCGGAGACCCGAACCACCGTCCCCACCTCCATCATCGGACACTGATCGCGGAGGTGACTCGGGTCCCCGCACCTCCAACAGGCCGGCCCAGGCGCCACCCCCGTACCTGCGTCGGCAGACGCTCCCACCTGAGGGGGAGAGCGGTTAAATGTTGTGGAGGGGAGTGAGCTGCCGTAGAAGGTCTCTGCCAGACTCCTCGCCTGCGGGGGGCAGGAATGGACCCTGGAGAGAAGACAGAGCGAGAGGGGGGCGGGGGATGGGAGAAATTAGAAAAAATCACAGGGGGAGGGGGAGGAGAGAGAGAGAGAGAGAGAGAGAAGGCTCGTCCAGCCTTGGGATCGCCGCCATGTGGTCCTCTGCGAGCTGAACGGCCGCCTCCAGTGACGCCGGGCGGTGGCACTGGACCCACTCCGCCGTTTTCTTGGGCAATCGTTGGATGAACTGTTCCAGTACCACCTGATCGATCAGTCCCTCGACGTCGCGGTCCCCCGCTAGCAGCCATTTCCTGCAGGCATCACGGAGCCACTGGGCAAACGCGAACGGGCGGTCGGCTTTCTCCAGTTTCATGGTTCGGAAAAGTTGGCGATGTTCCTCAGGACTCCGACCAACCCGTTGCATGATGGCTCTCCTTAAGTCAGGGTAGGCCAGGAGGTTCGTAGCGGGCAGTTGTTGAGCCGCGAGTTGAGCTTCCCCGGACAAAAGAGGAACAAGGCGGGCTGCCCATTAATCGCGCGACCAACCCCAAATTTCGGCGGTCCGTTCAAACAGATCCAGAAATGCTTCCGGATCGTCCGTTGCCCCCATCTTCTGTAACGTGGGCGGGGGCAACGGAGAACGATTGTCCGGGGTCGCGGCTGTGGCGGGAGCGACCTCCTGGCTGAGCAGGCTCCGGATGATGTGCCGGTCCTCTGCTTGAGCCCGCATGATCTCAAAGAAGCACCAGTCTTGGTCCTCTCAGAGCTCAAGCAGAGACTGTTGGTGGTTCTGATGCAATGCCGCGAGGGACTGGAGGACTTCGGCCAGCTGGGAGGAATCTATGGGACGACCTTCCATGTTCGGTGAATTTTCCCGGGTTTCGGCACCAGTGTAACAAGGGTTCAGGAAGGAGGGAAAAGAAGGACACGGTGACAGCTCTCTCTCTAGACTCAGGTAAGGGCCTTTAATGTACCAGCAAGGTATTTTTAAACAGAACACAAGAACAAGATACAAAATGTGGACAGCTTGCTGGGTTGCCAACACTAGACTGGCGTGTGTCTCAAACCTCCTCACTGGCGATGTTGTGGCCCTTTTATGCCGCTCTCCCCGTACTCACTGCAATTAGAGACAGGTGTTAGACATAATTTAGCTCAGGTGCAAGCGCCCTTACTGCCTTCTCCCTTCGGACGGGCGCTTGACCACGCCCCCGCTGCCACAGCCGTCTTCTCGTCAAACAGTGGGGGATTTTTGGAATTCCCAGCAGCAGCCATCCTCTGCTACCAATGTTAATTCAATAATTACAACAGTTATCGGGCAATAAACTCTTTATTGTTCCATCACATAACACAGCCACTTTCACTCTCATAGAACTCCAGACTGCCCAACACCAGAGGAAAAAACCGCGCTAACCCATAAAAGGTGCTCTTCACACATGCGCAGTAAAAGAAACGTAACTTAACAGGTGGCTCATCTTCTAGCATGTTCTACTTGCAACTGGGAGGACCCTGGTACAAATCTAGCCTTGCATGCAAATTGACATGTTAAGCAAAAGTGCCGTAGAAACACCACAAATGTTATACTCACAAAGTATCCAGAGAGCACAGACGCCTCCAAGAGCGAAAGCAAGAGAGACACAGAGAATTAGCAGAAAAAATTTACCTCACTTGGAGGAATGGTCTTCTCTCTGTTTTTGAATTTGAAATGAATTTCTTTATTGTCATTGTACACAAGATACAACGAAATTGCGGAGCTTCTGCATAAGGTGCATGGTACATAAAAAAGATAAATAAATAAATAGATATAAAATACATAATACAAAATGATGTGTTAAGATGTTTAAGCTAGGACAAAGATAGGACTGCTACCAATGTTAATTCAATAATTACAACAGTTATCGGGCAATAAACTCTTTATTGTTCCATCACATAACACAGCCGCTTTCACTCTCATAGAACTCCAGACTGCCCAACACCAGAGGAAAAAACCGCGCTAACCCATAAAAGGTGCTCTTCACACATGCGCAGTAAAAGAAACGTAACTTAACAGGTGGCTCATCTTCTAGCATGTTCTACTTGCAACTGGGAGGACCCTGGTACAAATCTAGCCTTGCATGCAAATTGACATGTTAAGCAAAAGTGCCGTAGAAACACCACAAATGTTATACTCACAAAGTATCCAGAGAGCACAGACGCCTCCAAGAGCGAAAGCAAGAGAGACACAGAGAATTAGCAGAAAAAATTTACTTCACTTGGAGGAATGGTCTTCTCTCTGTTTTTGAATTTGAATTGAATTTCTTTATTGTCATTGTACACAAGATACAACGAAATTGCGGAGCTTCTGCATAAGGTGCATGGTACATAAAAAAGATAAATAAATAAATAGATATAAAATACATAATACAAAATGATGTATTAAGATGTTTAAGCTAGGACAAAGAGTAAGTAAAAAGACATAAAAGGAGTGCTACAGTTTGTCAAAAATTATATTTTGACAAATACAAGACTATGCTAAATTGAAGAACCTTTCAGTCACAAACTGAGGGTATAAAAAGATGGAGATTGCACAGAAATATAATACATAAATACACATATTGTGCTAGGTGCAATGTCAGTACATACAAAGTATTTGGTGCATATGTGTATTCAGTGTAGTTATAGCTCTGGGAAAAAAGCTGTCCTTGAGTCTATTTGTCCTTGACTTAAAGCATCTGTAACGCCTACCAGAAGGGAACAATTTAAACAGGTGGGAACCAGGGTGAGAATGGTCTTTTTAAATGTTCTGGGCTCTGCTGAGGCAGCGGGAGTTGTAAAGGTCCTTCAGGGAGGGAAGAGGGCAACCAATGATCGGTGTTAATAGTCCGCTGTATTCCCTTTCTCTCTGCCTCCGTACAGCTACAGTACCATACTGAGATACAATATGCTAGAAGGCTCTCCACCGCAGAACGATAGAAGGTCTCCAGCAGCTTCTTCTTTAGATTGTTCCTCTTTAACACTCTCAAGAAGTGAAGGCGCTGCTGTGCCTTTTTGGTAATTACTGTGGTGTTGGCTGACCATTTGAGGTTTGCTGAGATGGTTGTGCCAAGGAATTTGAATGTTTGAACCCTCTCTACGCAGTCTCCTTTGATGTAGAGGGGAGCGGGGTCTGCCCTGTGCCTTCTAAAATCGAAGATGATTTCCTTTGTTTTGGTGGTATTTAGTGTCAGGTTATTGGCTGAACACCACTCCGACAATCTCAGGATCTCATTTCTGTAGGCAGCCTCATCCCCCTTTGAAATTAGTCCCACCACTGTAGTATCATCTGCAAATTTGATGATGTTGTTCTGGTGATGGACTGGGCGGCAGTCATGCGTATAAAGAGAGTACAGAACTGGGCTCAGCACGCACCCTTGAGGGGAGCCAGTGCTGAGCATGCGGGTGGAAGAGAAATGAGGACCGAGTTTAACAGTCTGAGGGCGGTCCGTCAGGAAATTCCTGATCCAATTACAGGTAAGTAAAGGGAGGCCAAGATCTGTGAGTTTGCAGAAGAGAATGTCCGGTATAATAGTATTAAAGGCTGAGCTATAATCGATGAAAAGCATCCTCACGTAGCTCTCCTGATGTTCCAAATGGCACAGCGCATTATGGAGGGCTATGGCTATTGCATCCTCAGTTGATCTGTTTGCTCTATAAGCAAACTGATGTTCATCGAAAGTGAAGGGGAGGCAGGTTTTTAGATGGTGCAACACCAGCCTTTCAAGGCACTTTGTAATGATCGGTGTAAGGGCAATAGTGCGATAGTCATTGAGATTATCTGTTAGGGAGAGGTTGAAGAGGTTTGTGAGGACTCCTGAGAGCTGGTTAGCACATCTCTTGAGTACCTTCCCTGAGATACCATCAGGGCCAGAAGCTTTCAGTGTGTTCACTGTTCTAAGCACCCGCCTCACTTAATGCTCCTGGACAGTGAATGGAGGGGTACCAGAGTCTGTTGTAAACTGAAGTGGTGTGGTATTTTGCAGCTGTGGTTTATCAAAACGAGCAAAGAAGCAGTTTAGTTCCTCTGCTAGTGGAGCCGAGCTGTTTCCAGCTACACAGCTGCTGCCTCTGAAGTTTGTTAGGTGCTGGAATCCCTGCCATACCTGTCGTGGTTTGCCGTCTGTAAAATTATCTTCTACCTTTTTTTTGTAATCCCTCTTTGCATCCCTGATTCCTCTCTTCAGGTTGACTCTAGCAGCACCTTAGAGAGCTCTATCACCTGACCTGAAAGCAGCTTTCCGATCTTTGAGGAGCTTATAGACTTGGCTGGTCATGCAAGGCTTCTGATTGGGAAAAACCCGGATGATTTTATTCACTGTGACGTTGTCCATACAGTACTTGATGTAGGCCAATACCGCCTCAGTGTGAACAGCCAGGTCATGATGTTTAAAAACTTCCCAGTCAGTATGTTTCTTGCTTTTGATGGGGATACCTATGGTTAAAATTTCAGTGTGATAAAGGATCCCAAACATACAGATAAGTATGCAACTCTTTACATCTCTGACCCACTGTAATATAATATAAACAGAACTGAGCAGAATGTAAATTCTAATGCCATGTCAATAATATCTTACCTTTGATTTGAGATCTTTTGACAACTGAATCAGTTCTTGAATGAAGGTAAACAGAATTTTCATAGATTGAGTCCATATCATTAACCTGACAGGAGATGTGTTCTCTGAGATATTTGGTTTAGGTTTTGTTGAGAACAAGGATTTCAAAGAAAATATAAGTGCAGGCAGAAAATATAACATAGGATGTGATGTAGAAAGAGCCACACAAACAAATTCTTTAGAATCAGTGGGGATTTCTTTAAAACTGCAAGGGAAGCTCGGCTTCCCCTATAATGTCAAAAAAATAATGGTCAAATATGTACTATTGTGTAAACAATTTATTGACTAAAAATGCATTAGAACATGTTCATCTCGAAAACGAGTTCGTTCAGAATCAGCTACATGTAGCAGGTCGGCTGACTCGATTTCATTCTCATACATTCCCGTAGTGTCACAGTGCATTTCCCTGTTGAAGCCGAGCGTCCATTGACTTCAATGGGGCTGCTTTGAACAGTTTTTTTCAGTGCTCCGAAACTAGACGGTCATTGGATAAATGCTGTGATTATGTCCCGCCCACGGACGCTCAGCGTCTCTGGGGGTTAATGAGGAGTGGGCTGGCCCGGACTCCGGGCTTCCGCGTAATGATTGGAGGATCTGTCGAAAGACTGCATCTCCTTTTGACTGACAGCGAATCTGTACTATAAGAAGTTGCTGAAGCTATTCGCACTCAGTCCCATCGCGGATTTCTCAAGTGTAGTCGAAAGACAAATGCTTCTTGATATTTGCTTGGCGAAATTGCTAGTCAATTTGCATAATACATTTCACAATTATACACCACATTCCTTGTTTCAGTTTTACCAAGTTTAATATTTTTTTTTAGATCGTTCATTCATTCATTCATTCATTCATTCATTCATTCATTCATTCATTTATACAGTAGGCTAGGCTAGCGGATGTACGGGTGAAACTGTGCACGATGGCAGACAGTGCTAATATTGTCGACCTGATTTTGGCGATGCCATTTGAAAGTCTTCCTTACGAGGAAAAAATTATAATTACAGCAGCATTGATTTAGTGCAAAAGATAGGGAAAAATAACAGGTCTTTTCAGCTCTCCTGGTATGACAAAGTTAGCTGGCTGACTGGAAGTGCTGTGACAAATAAAATGTACTGCTGGCCATGCCTCTTGATGAAACCATCTCACGGATGTGTTGTTTGGTCAAAGGTGGTTTTTGGAGATCTGTCTAACTTTGACAGGGCATATAAATGGACAAGTTTATAATGTAGGCCGAAAATGAGCTTCCCCTCTTTGAAAGACCAGCAGCCACCACTGCTTCAGATGCTACAGAGGTTTTAAGGCTTGTAATATAGCAAACAAGTTGAATGGACCGCTATTGTTTTTTTCTTTCCCGAGCACCATTGCCATTCACTTTGATTTTTTTATATATATATATATATATATATATATATATAAAAAAAACATCCACAACATTCTGCAAAACAACTCCATTTGTCTTAAATGGAGTAAAGAATATGTAATATTAAAAATATAAAACACTCAAAAAATATATATTTTTGCCTTTTTTAAGATTTACGCATTCCAATTTCACAACAAAATTCCATCTAATTGAATTGTGGAATCTTTAACAAAATTACATTCATAATATTTCCATTAATTCAAGTCTTATTAATTTGCTGTGTTCATCATTCTTATAAATTTGCACGTAAAAAGTCCAAGCATCCATGGACACAGGCCCGGACTGGCCATCGGGAGCACCGGGACAAGTCCCTGTGGCCTGGCGACTAATTTGGCCTGCTGCCAGGCAGCGTTTTTTTAAATAATTTTTTATTATTATTATTTTATATTACTACCTTTACCAGTGATCATTTTCTTATTCGTCATTCAATACAATTATTGTTATTAATAATAATAATAAATAAAATCATGAATCTGTTAGTCTTGACTGGCAAGGCTACGATTCGACTTTAGGCCTCAGCCAAACGGTTAAACAGAAAATGCGAGCAGCACCCGATGATGGAGAGAAAACGGCCAGGTGGAGCAGAGAGGGAAAGGACAAAAAAAAAAAGAAAGCACTCCAAGAAGAAGCAGCAAAATGTTGCAAAATTACTGACCTGTTCAGGGCTTCAAGTGCAGGTCAGTTTCATCTGTAAATACTGTACTTTTTTCTTCGTTAACTTCTTGAAATGCTAGCAAATGTAAGCGGTAGGGCCCGTCTAACGTTACATTCATGGAGAAATAAAAACAAATGAGTGAAACCGCACACAGAAAACTCACAGAAGAAATGTACAAAATTCTAATTGTTGTTTTTTTTATTTATAACATATGATTTAGTTTAACATAACACAACTAAGGGAGCTGTTTTGCTCAATATTATCACGATTGAAAATGTTACATTGAATTTATTGTTCAATAAACAAGTAGCGTAGTTAATATTTATTATTAAGTTACTTACATTTTAGACACAAACCATATTAACTGTTTTTGTTCTATTTCACCGACGAAAATAGTTCCAAAGGAAAGCTACAGCAGGCGGTGTTTTGTTACTGAATAATTCAGCGTTTTGAACGAATCTTTTGTATGAATGACTCACTAATTAAGACGGTCACTTGCCGTCACCTATTGGTTTAATGTTTAAATATTGCATTTTTTTTATTTGTATATTCAAACATTTATTTAAAACATCAATCTCATAACATTATTTATTGCAGTTGTAATTGCAGTGCACATTATTTAATTTGATGGGTAACAGCCCTATAGTGTCTTATTATTATAACTGAATTTATTGATCAAATGTAAGAATTTGACATGAAAGATGATGCATACATTAAGGTAATACAAATTTCCTTTTTTTTTTTTTCATCAAATGAAGGTGGAGACAACCAACCTAGCACTAGCTGTGGTGATCACACATCAGATTCAGCCAGGGAGTGAGATGACAGGTAGAATCAAAATAAGAAAAAAAAATAACACATTGTTTGAAATATAGTGTTGCTAAATGTTGGATATTCAAGTAATTTTAAGATAAAAACAACAACATTTTGTCATAAATATAATACTTTGATTTTTACTCAAATAGATGTAGATTCTGGGCAAACACATTACAATAAGGTGGTTGTTTTGCACCAAGGTGGAGACAGTTCTGTTTGTAACATGAGGCCAGAAGAAGTGACAGGTGGAGAAGAGACAGGTACAAGAAAAATACACACACTTTATAACTATTTAGTTTATTATACAGTCATGACTGAAAATATATTGTTGTTTTCGACAAAACGCAAACAATTACATTTAATTGTGTTAGTATAGATGTGCTAAAAAGCATTTTTATGTGCTACATTAGTTATTTTGTTTTACACAGACACAGCTGCTGAAGTGGGATATTTATGGACTAGAAAAACAGAAGGACTGTAAAATGCCTTGTTAAGATGTTAAAAGAGCCAAGCAAAACCTCTAATCCTACAAACAGAATAAATGATCTTTTCAGGGATTCTGAATCCCTACATCCCTAGCGGGATGTACATTTTTACGTTATGAACATTTGTTGAAAAACAGCTGTATGTTCTTCACCCATATCTTATTCAGTAATTCCTTTAATTCTTCAAGGCTCATTTGTCTAGTTACTCTTTCATTTCTTCTGTTTTTAGCCCAATAAGCTTGAGAGACCATTTTTTGTTCCGTACTGTTATAGCAACAAAATGCCATCCACATGTGTGAGGGAATGTTCACTCTCTTATTCAGTGTAATGTTGCCTGGTACTGCCCCTGTCAGCACGTAGGCCAAGACTTTTTTGACGTTTTGTTTATCACGGCAGTTTTTATCCATGATTTCTTTGATATCATTTACCGTACTATTCCAATATCCATTTAAGTCCTTATTTTGAGGCACAGCATTGGTCAGCGTGAACGTCGATTCGGCAGTCACTCTATCAGCTGCATGACAAATGGGAAATAATTGACTGGGACTCATTGGTTGACTTTTGTCCAAATAATCTTGGGAAATTGCCTGCTTGACGTGTGGCACACGCATTTCGGTACCTGCCGGTTCAAGCTACAGAACAAATAATAGAAAGAGAGAGAAATGGTCAATGCTTAGAGAAGAACTTCTTATTAATGAGAGATTGAAGAAGTTAAAACATGGCTGGAATGTGTTTAATGGAATATTTCAGGTTCAAAAAAGTTTTGCTCCGTTGACGGCATTTGTGGCATGATGTTATTACCACAAAAATTTATTTAAACTCTTCCGAGGCACTTACAATGGATGTGAATGGGGGTCCTTTCTGTAAACGTTAAAATACTCACTGTTTCAAAAGTACAGCTACAAGATGTAAACAATATGTGTGTAAATTAGTTTGATAAAATAATGCTGCAAAGATGACATAATGCCTAAAATGACCATAAAAACCATGATTTACCCCCCATTCACTTCCATTGTAAGTCCCTCACTGTAACCATTAGTTTTGCTTTTTTAAAGAAAATAAGGGACATGTCAGAATTATTATAATTTTTTGGAAATCAACATTATGCCAAACAATTCTGTCGATTAAGCTTAATTTGTATTGCACCTGGAATATTACTTTAAAGCTTTGACATGCTACATTTCAATTAGGCATAAACAATATGTTATCACCTGGCGCTCAGTCATCCATGGAATCACTGGTGTTCTGTACGACTGCGTCCCGATGTATTTGTAGGCAGAGAAAATGGGAATCCTGTTTGTTGTGTCATAGAGTGTCGCAAACCTGTAACCGTTCTTATATTTTTGACAGATCGTTTCATATCGATTATTAAGTGTGGCTGAATCCTTCAGAATGCCAAGAATCGTAGGAGAATTTCTATTAAAAAAAAATTCACTGCATCTATTGAATTTTTGCACTACTTCAGATATAATGCACGGAAAGCCCAACACCAGTAGCAGAGAGATGACGCATAGGACAAACAGCCGCATCTTCACCCTGAACTCGATCGCAAACCCCAAAATATGTACTTTTTATCTAAACGTATTCCACAAACTGTTCTCACAATGCATAAAGCCTCTCTGCTTAGACTTAAATCCCCCTACACACTTAAATAGTTTAGCAGCAATGACGCATGCCCCAAAGACTTTCCGAGAAACAGAAAGTTCAAAAATCTTGAATTCCAAGATATCACACGTGATTTTAAGTTTTCTTTCACACCTCTTTTACCCCACTACAAGCCAACACCATTATAGCATATTTGTACTACACTTATCAGCACTAATCAACTCTAGCAACCTTCAAAGCGGAAATATCAGCACATTGCTCGTAGTGTTTGTGTATTGTGCATTCTTAAGACCTAAGAAGAGTGCTTGACTTTTTTAATTTGCTACCAGTTTTGAGTTTTGTACTTCTAGTTGTAATGGCATAAAGTATGATATGTTATTGAGGTAAAAGGTAATGATTTCTCAATCTTGACAATTTGTATTAATGAATTGATTAAATCGACATAAAAAAGTGTCCTCTTAAAGGTAAAAATTGCCCTGAAAATAAAATCCAAGGGGCAAAATTTTGACCCTTGATGTAAAAGTAAATTTCATACACTGCTTTAAATACACTTAAATATCCTGATAACAACAAAAAAAAATCAGCTTATAAAAAAAAAAAAAAAAAAATGAAAACATAAAAAAAAGTGTATTGATTGGATTATTTGTGATGTCCAAACGTAAACAGTCAAGCACACGACACATTGGGAACACCCATAAAGATGTTTACATGCAACACGAAATCTGAGTAATCTAGCACACTCATTTTACTCATTTCATGTAACATGTTTTCTAATAAAGCATTTGCCAAAAACATATTTAACACATGCTCTGATATTCCATGCCAGAGGTAAACCAACGCATAGCTGGTCACCTGCAAATGTTGTGATTTGGATCCTGCACTCTCAGAAAAAAAGGTACTTTGAAAGGACCGTAACTTGGGTGGAACCTTCAAGGGGACATTTTCTGATCCTTAGTTTAAATATAAATTGTTTTGATTACATCATTTTACCCTATGAACCTAATGTGTACCTTTTAAGTTTACATTTGCCTCCTTAAGTGTACAATATGTACCCAAAACAAGTGCCCCAGTGACTGCCTTCTACCTTAAACAGTACTTTTTTTCTGTGAATGTGGCTCCTGTATGGGATGCTTATGATCTAAAAAGGCCCCATCAATCATCAAGACTTCATTGGTCAACCAACATCAGCAGAAAAAAACATGTTGATTGAACAACTTCACTATTTGCCTGCAAAGGTTTGCTGGTGTTCAGTGTGCCTGTGCTGATCTAATCAGATCGGATCAGCATCGGGGAAAAATCAACTCTGTAGTAACCAAGAAATTAGGACATTTTTCTTTTGAGTCTTGTATTTATAAATATATATACTTTATATAAAGACCTAAGTGGTAAAAGAGTTTTCAGGTACATCTGTAATTGTCTTGGAAAAGCAACTATTAGAAAAGGCTGGCAAGCTTTTAACTTATATATATTAAAGGAATGTGATTGTGTAAAGACACACACACACACACACACACACACACACACACACACACACATGTTGGTCTACCTATCATTATGGGGACTCTCCATAGACATGATAATTTGTATACTATACAAACTATATCCTAACACATTTTGGGGGTTTAGGGGTTGTGTTGGGTTTCGGAGATGTGTTGAGTTTAGGGGTTGTGTTGGGTTTGTTTTGGGTTTAGGGGTTGTGTTGGGTTTAGGAGATGTGTTGAGTTTAGGGGTTGGGTTGGGTTTAGGGGTTGTGTTGGGTTTAGGGGTTGTGTTGGGTTTGTGTTGGGTTTAGGGGTTGTGTTGGGTTTGTTTTGGGTTTTGGGGTTGTGTTGGGTTTAGGGGTTGTGTTGGGTTTAGGGGTTGTTTTGGGTTTAGGGGTTGTGTTGGGTTTAGGGGTTGTTTTGGGTTTAGGGGTTGTTTTGGGTTTGTGTTGGGTTTAGGAGTTGTGTTGGGTTTGTGTTGGGTTTAGGGGTTGTGTTGGGTTTAGGGGTTGTTTTGGGTTTAGGGGTTGTGTTGGGTTTAGGGGTTGTGTTGGGTTTGTGTTGGGTTTAGGGGTTGTGTTGGGTTTAGGAGTTGTGTTGGGTTTAGGGGTTGGGTTTAGGGGTTGTTTTGGGTTTAGGGGTTGTGTTGGGTTTAGGGGTTGTTTTGGGTTAAGGGGTTGTTTTTGGTTTAGGGTTTGTTTTGGGTTTAGGGGTTGTTTTGGGTTTAGGGGTTGTTTTGGGTTTAGGGGTTGTGTTGGGTTTAGGGGTTGTTTTGGGTTTAGGGGTTGTGTTGGGTTTAGGGGTTGTTTTGGGTTTAGGGGTTGTTTTTGGTTTAGGGTTTGTTTTGGGTTTAGGGGTTGTTTTGGGTTTAGGGGTTGTGTTGGGTTTAGGGGTTGTTTTGGGTTTAGGGGTTGTGTTGGGTTTAGGGGTTGTGTTGGGTTTAGGGGTTGTGTTGGGTTTAGGAGATGTGTTGAGTTTAGGGGTTGTGTTGGGTTTGTTTTGGGTTTAGGGGTTGTTTAGGGGTTGTAAACCTAACCCTCACAGAAAACTTTCAGCATTTTTACATTTTCAATAAAACATTGTTTAGTGTGATTTTTAAGTGATTTAAATTATGAGGACACTAGAAATGTCCTCGTAAATCACATTTCTAGCGTAATGACCTTGTAATTACAAGTTTATAACCTTCAATATTGTCCTCATAAACAAAATGAACATGCACACACACACAAACACACACACACACACACACACACACACACACACACACTTAAAATGAAATGCCAATATTTGCACAAGCTTTATTAGAGAAAAGACAGTCACACTCTTAACATGCTGTGGACACCAGACAGTAGGGATACTCCAATCAGGATTTTTACAGCCGATACCTAAATATGATAACATGTTGATTGATAAGTTAATAATAATACAAGTGTTTGTGCTTCTGTTTTTCAAGTCACCTTTGACATGCTCACTGGGAACCTAAAGACAATACATTTTAAAGGCATGCATTTAATCCAATTTTTCAATGAAATGGCTCATTGAGGACTTAAAAGACATTACATACTTTACAGAATAATTTTCTGTGAAGCTGTTTTGAGCTATGTGTGTCGTAAAAAGCGCTTTATAGTTAAAATATGCAACACAACAATACACAGTACAATATACAATACAACAGAACTCTCATTTTATATGTGCTGTATATAACATTTGGATATAACATTCCAAATTCATACTATGCATATGTTGGGCAAGGCCATTTATTGCTTTGTTTTTCTGCATTAATGAGAAAAAATTAATTATTATTATCTCTGGATTATGCACTTGAATTCACAGAGTTTATTACCCATTAATTATAAATTGACCGTTCTTTTCATATCAGTATTTTTATGCTTTTAACCAATTTGCCAGTGGTTTTAATTTAGTCAATAACTGACCGATAAATATGGGCAGCTGATACATCTTTATATCATTGGCATGCAAAATAATTTTGTCACAGATCTCTAATGTTTGAAACAGAACAATTGTTGTCAAACAGCAATACGGTTTTCTTCCATTGTGTTCTGAGAAATTCCTGCAATTCCTGCAGGCTCTTTTCACCGATAGTTTTGCCATCAATATTTTCTTCTTTATTTTGGGCCCAATAAGCCTGGGAAACAAATGATCTATTTGAACTGTTATAGCAGCAAAATGCCATCCACATGTGTGAGGGAATGTTCACTCTCTTATTCAGTTTATTGTTGCCAGGTACAGCTCCTGTCAGGACATGAGCCAAGACTCTATTACTGTCCTTTCTGTCATGGCAGTATTTATCCATGACATCTCTAGTCTTTCTTTCCATGTGATTCCAGCTGCCATTATTAAAGCTTATACTCTGTGGTACAATGTTGGTCAGCGTGAATGTAGATTTAGCAGTGTCTTCATCCATTGCATGACAGCAGGGAAACAAGTGACCACGATTCAGTTTATAATTGTTACCCCAGTAGTCTTCAGTGGTTGCCTGATTCACGTATGGCACACTCATCTCATCAACACCATCAGAAGGTTCGAGCTACAGATAAGATATTTAAAAGAAAGAGATACCATAATTAATACACTAACAGAAGAACTCTAATAAATTAATTTGACAGTTCACCCCAAAATGCTCACCTCGTCTTTGTGTATAAAAACTTTACCTAGTACAGTTATGCAATTTATAATATACTCCTTATCTTTATTATCTATTATAATCCAAAACAGTATATGTTTATATTCTAATACAGGCATCTCCATATATTTTGTATAAAAAAAAAATTTTTTAATCCCCTTTTCTTCCCAATTTGGAATGTCCAATTCCCACTACTTAGGATGTCCTCGTGGTGGCGTGGTTACTCACCTCAGTCCGGGTGGCAGAGGACAAGTCTCAGTTGCCTCCACTTGTGAGACCGTCAATCCGCGCATCTTATCACGTGACCCATTGTGCATGACACCGCAGAGACTCACAGCATGCGGAGGCTCATGCTACTCTCCACGATCCACACACAACTCACCACACGCCCCATTGAGAGCGAGAACCCCATGTGACTTTACCCTCCCTAGCAACCGGGCCAATTTAGTTGTTTAGAAGACCTAGCGGGAGTCACACAGCACACCACTCACGACCAGCGTCAATATTCGCTGAGCTTACACAGCACCCTCTCCATATAATTCTTGATCCACTCCAAAACACTCGTTATAAAATCCTGAACATTTTAACATGAAAAAAAGATATGTTCTGGTGTTTTAATGTCATTAGTACAGAAAGAACAATTTATTTGCTAAAAATTTAAATGTAAATGTAAAAAATCAGCAGATGGGTAAATGTCATTTATAATCTTGTAAATTACATTTATGAAACTAATTTCTCTTGCTTTTGGTGTAATTGGACATTTTAGAGACTCTATTCTCAATTTGGTGACTAAACTTTTCTTAAAATATTTATATATCTCTCTTTTCTTTCAAATTCTCCATATTAAAACGACACACAAATTAAGATATAAAATGTATCTATTGCCTGTTCCTGTGACCGACAGCACACTGCACGAGTGTTTGTAGCCTGCTAGCCTGTTTAGCATTGCTTTCTTATTCTCATATGTTCATTGTTTTATCCTTTCCCATTTTACCGTGTGCTTTGATTTTTTCCACTTTTCTACTGTTTCATCTGTGTGTATTTTTCATGTTGCTGCTGGCACCTAGCTCAAGTCTGTGTTTGTAGACTGCTAGCTTTTTTTAGCATTGCTTATTTATCTTTTTTCAACGTTTAAAAAAAATTGCTTATTATGAAGCCACAACTTGATTCTGGAGAACTGGCTAATTATAGACCGATTTCAAATCTCCCGTTAATGTCAAAAATACTAGAAAAGGCAATGACTGACAGTGGCCACATTTCTCTTCAAGTGCTTTTAAATCTTAGTGCGGCATTCGACACGATAGATTGCGATATTATCTTGAATAGGCTAGAGAAATTATGTTGGCGTTTGTGGAGTTGAATTAGCATGGTTTAGGTCCTACTTAGCAGACAGCTACCACTTTGTCTATGTAAATGAGGAATTGTCAAATCAAACAAAAGTTATGTATGGAGTGCCACAGGGATCAGTTTTAGGGCCTCTGCTTTTCTCCTTATATATGCTTCCCCTGGGAGATATTATCAGGAATCGTAGAATAACTTTCCACTATTATGCCGATGAGACCCAACTTTATATTTCTTCGACCCCTGACGAAATTTCACAATTTTCCAAATTAGCAGACTGTATCAATGGAGTCAAAGATTGGATGGCCTGAAATTTCCTTCTGCTCAATTCCGACAAACAGAGGTACTAATTACCTGACCAAATACCTCTAAAAATATGTCGCTAAAATATTATTTGACTCTTGATGGATGTGCTGTTACATTGTCTTCAACAGCGAATAATTTAGGTGTTATATTTGAAACAAATCTGTCCTTTGAAATTAAAATTACCAATGTTTTTAGGACCGGATTCTTCCACCTAAGAAATATTGATAAGCTACGAAACATGTTCTGTGTTGCTGATTGCACAAAACTAATTCATACTTTCATGACCTCAAGACTAGATTATTGTAATGCATTACTGGGAGGATGTCCAGCAAGTTCAATAAAAAAAACTTGGTTCAAAATGCAGAAGCCAGAGTGCTGACTAGATCCAAGAAATTTGATCATATTAGCCCCATTTTATTATCGTTACATTGGCTACCTGTTAAATTTCGTATTAATTAAAAATTCTGTTAACTACATACAAAGCTTTAAATTGTGTCCGCAGTACTTAAGTGACCTTCTACCACATTATATTCCATCACTTTCATTACGATCACAAAATTCTGGTCTGTTAATAGTTCCTAGAATATCAAAATACACAAAAGGAGGAAGATCTTTTTCACATTTGGCTAGTAAACTATGGAATAGTCTCCATGACACTCTTTGAGATGCAGACACACTCCTTCAGTTTAAGTCTAGACTAAAGACTCATCTATTTATCCAGGCATACACCTAATTTATCCGTCAACTCAGAATCAGAAAAATGTATGATGATCTATAACTCTATAACTAAAATGTAATATATTCTATGCTAATACTATTCTGTTTGTATCTCAACTCCTATCCCGAGGTCATCAGAACCGGCTGGATAGAGCTCCATTCCTGCTTTGTGTTGGACTCCAATGATACGTGTGATTATGACTAATATCAGCCGGTGCCACCCAGACAACACTTCAGTCTATTGATGGACTTGAGATGATGAACTGATGCCAACTCGAAACATAAAACAGGGGATACTTCATATGCCATTCCTGAACCTTGAATTTAGGTTAGACCTCACTAAAATTACCGGCCAGGTTGAACTGCGATGCAGCTCACTGATCTCTGCCTGCATCACATCGGTCTAATGATGAACTATGATCTTGAAATGGGATACATATATTAATTAATTCCCAACAAATCCCTTCATCAGTCAATTAACAAGGACAATTGCATCTGTGAACTTCTGCAGATATTCCAGGATGAACTTCATAGACATCCGTCATTAATCTTACAGTTCATAAAAAATCTTTGTTTCAACACTTACCCTTAACACTTACTTAGTTTAATCATTGTACACTATGAATTTAACTATGCACAGGATTGGGAGGGTTTCTTTTGAAATGTATTCCACTACAGAGTACAGAATACATGCTGTAAAATGTAATTTGTAACTCATTCCATTAGAACACTCAAGGTCAGTAGTGTGTTCTAAATACTTTGGATTACTTCTTCAGGACTGGGAGATTTTTTCACTTATTTGTCTATAAAACTCTGTCAGTACAGTAAGACAAAATACACATGTTAAAATACATTCTTAGAAAAACCCAAATATCTTATGCTGTGTTGTTTCTAAAATAAGATCAATCAAAATGATCTTGTTTTAAGGATTTTTTTTTATATTTTTACAGAAAAACAATAAGAATATGATTTTTGCCCTAATATCAAAGATCTTACTAGAAAAAAAGAAATTATGATCTAACGTGAATTTTCTTGTTGGCTAGAAATAGCATTTTAGCTTAGCGTAAAGCTGACAATTTACACAAGGTTTATTTATCTTTCTTCAGCTCCAAACTTACTTCAAACGTACTTCTCTGTCTGCTCGTATGAATGTAACACATCATAAGAAAGTGCTTCACCGCTGTTCAAATGCACTTTGGATCGCATCATTTATATATATAAATGTTTCCATCTGTAAGGACTAAATATTAAATGAATCAAATGACTATAAAATGCAAAGTAATCTCTTCAGTAATCAAAACATTTTACCTTTTGAATGTAATTGTGTTATAAATACCAATTATTTAAATTGTAACTGTAGTGGAATACAGTTACTTATATTTTGTATTTTAAATATGTAATCCTGTTACATGTATTCCGTTACTCCCCAACCCTGACTATACATAATTAAGTAATATTGGCATTATATTCATGATGTTGGCCAGTGGGGAACTGGCCTCTACAGTGAACCTTGTTCTCCCAAGGTTATTTTTATAAAAACAATTATTATTTAAATACTTATTTTTAAACACAATTCACAATCATATTTCATCAAACTACACAATGAAGACTTCATAGATATTACAGTTTCATTTTCTGTTAGTGCATGATCTTCTGTAAAGCTGCTTTGAAACAATGTGTGTAATGAAAGGCACTTTCCGCCATCTTGCAGGAAAATCTCACTAAACACAAAGCTATTGTATGTTTTTTTGATGATGTGGAATATAATACATACATTAAGTCATAAGATCTATTGTAATGTTGCTTTAACAGTTTTTTTCTCTCTGGAACTTTAAAGCCATGTGAGTGCATGAATGAGATAATTCCTCTGCAGTAAAAGGCAACAGTCAACTCTACAAATAACTAAAAATATCTTTCTTAATGTTCTGACAAAATATACAGCAAATATACAGTAGAAAGCACTGGCACAAAAAAATAAACATAAGCATGTTCTCTAAATCCCATAGAAATTATAATAAAAACTAAATTGAAACCAACTACTATGAGAAACCTTACCTGAGGCTCAACCATCCATTCATTTGCTGGTCTTGTGATTTTTTCTCTCTTTGTGTATTTGTAAGCTGAGAAAACAGGGGTCCTGTTTGTTGTTTCGTAGAGTGTCGCAAATCTATACTTGTTGTTATATTTGTGATAGATTGTTTTGTAACGATTATCCAGGGAGCGTGAATTCTTCAGGATGCCAGTAATCACCGGAGGCTTTCCTGAATAGAAAAACTCGCTACATTTACTGAAATCTACAACTTCAGATAAGCTGATTTGAAAGCCCAACACCAACAGCACAGAGATAAAGAGCTGCATCTTCACTAACAAACTTGAGATCCACAGAAAGATCTAACAACTCTAACAAGCACAACTAACTAGTGTAGCTGCAGCGTAGATGATCGTTAATGCCTATAAACACATCTGATCCTGTGAAACCACAGACTTTGAAAAAAGAAAAGTGTCAAAGTTTGGGATAGTATGCTTTCACACCTTTAAAAACTTCACAACAGGGCTGCAACACGTCATATTTGTACTGCATTTGGAGCCAGTGCCACTTATAATCCCTTACGAAAGAAAAATATATTTACCAATATATTACTTGAAATATATTGTAATATATTGTAATATATTGCAAAATATACAAATGATTGCCGCTTTCAATATATTGGAATATATTGGAAAATATATTAAATATATTATATATTGAATCCCATATATGGGAATATATTGCCTAATATATCACATGATATTTTCCAATATATTGTAATATATTTTTGTTTCGTAAGGGATTAACCGCACAATAGAGTTTTTTTTTTTTCAAAATCTTTTGGTCCGAATCATTCGTTCTTTTGTCACTTGACAGACGTATACGCTATGCATTGCTCACACAGGAAATAGACAGATGCTGTGTGTTTTTCTCATGGACAACAGAGAACTAGCTCTATACTTAATAAGACTAACGTGTTTTCAAAATACGTGAATATGTAAGCAAGCATTTTTCTGTAATATTAATTTCCCCAAGAGCATGGAGGTACATCAGAAAATGTCACATTTAGTCAGCTACTGCACTTTTTACATAGTACAAGCACTTAGCCTATATGTTCAGATGTGGGGGTTGTATTTTGAATATTTGTGAAGTCATTTCATAATTACACATGCAATATGACATCATATGGATAGAATAGGCTACGTGGAAATTGTACAATAAAAAAACCTAAAATGTGGTTAAATCGTGAAAAAACTACATATAAAATATTAATTTTCATAAACTATAAGGCCTATACAGTTTTCTATAAAGTGCACAAGTTTGCATAATCATTTTGTTTCCACACCCCTTTAAGAATGTACACAAATAGCCTATAAGAGATTGTATTTTTTATGTAGTATTGCCCTTCAAAATCTCCGAAACAAAATGTACTCTTATTTACATAAATCATACGGTTCAAAATTTACACCCCTTCTTATGTTGCCTTCTTGAGCATCAATAATTGTTTGCACATTTTGTCATAATTATGTATTAGTACCTCAATTGTCAAAATCTTGAACTCATATATAGCCACTGTTGGGAAGAACTCAAAAGTGCAGAAGATGCTGAGTAACCAAATAATTTGACTGAAGTTGGGTTTTTTTCTTAAAGGGATACTTCACCTCTGGGAAGATGAATGTGTATTTAAAATTGGTCATTTATATAGTATAAATGTGAAATTATTTTTGAATTTGAAGCATTCTAGACAGAGAAAAGGCAGAAAATGTATTTTTTACACATGTGGCTGAAAGACAACAACTCCCAGAATGCACTTGCTTTGCTGCCCTTACGAGGCCACTCCCAAACCACGCCTACCGGTTACAGGCGGCAGTATCTGAAAATATGATACAACTATGATTGCTTTGATACATCGTGACTCTATAAATCGTGAGTTAGTTGATAAATTGACTGACTACGCGGGAAGAACATTATAATTCCAGGTGTCCAAACTCTGTACATGACGTCTTAGTAACAAAACAGAAAAACAAACAAAATACTCACTTTACACTAATCCGTCCGTTTGTCCCTGCTTTGGCTGGCGTTTCCAATTTATCTTCGGGATCCTAAAATAAGTTTCCAGGACTCCCCTGTCCATGTGTGATACAAAACTTGGGTGCTCAGATATACATGCTCATGTTATCGGTGCAGTTTCATCAGCGGATTCAGCGATCTCGTCCAGTATCACCGAAATTCGCGACAGCAATAGGACTCTCTATCTGTTTCCATAGGCGCACAGCGAGTGCACTGACACCACCAGTCCTCCCCAACTCGAGTCTGGCCGGGCTCTTCCTTCTGCCTGCCAAGCAGGTTTTGCTCCCCTGCTACAGCAGCTGCTCCGGCTGCCTCTTGTTCCTCCATCTCCCGCAACTGTTCATCGCTGTATTGCGGCTCGTCCAGGTAGCCGCGAGCATCAGATTCTCGCAACAGATCTTCGTAATCCCCTTCTGCCATTTCAACTTCAAAACTACCTTCAGCCATCGTGATTAACCTACTTGTATACAAACTTTCTACACAGAGCAAGAGCCTGTTTTCTTAGCTTCTACAGCTCAGTAATTCGAAAATAATACTGGTTTTCTACTGATACAAAGCTTAATGCTAAATCCTGAAGTAACCCTTTAAGAAAAGTGGACATTTATATTTATGCATTTGGCAGATGCTTTTATCCAAAGCGACTTACAGTGCACTCATTACAGGGACAATCCCCCCGGAGCAACCTGGAGTTCCCCGTCTGTCGCTCACTTCGACATTGTGTCAAAGAAGCAACACTAGGGATCTCTCTTGAGCACCGAATATGCCTCTGATCAATGAAAAAAAGGCCAATGAGAAGTTGTCAGACAGTATTTGCATACTCCGCCCCAGACATACGAGTATTTAGGCGAGCAAATACGCTGTGTTCATTCAGGATTTTTCTGAGGAGCCGGAAATGGTCCGGACACTACAGTGGCTCGGCTCAGCGACATGGCAGGGAGGACACAATGTCTCTGCCCCAAAAAAGTCGTTGGAATCCTTCTAGTTACCCCCACCATTAGAATGATCCAGTGCTGGTCGGACCAATCAGACTCTGCGCTACAGGACTGTTTTGATCACGCGGACTGGGAGATGTTCCGGTCCGCCTCTGATGACGACATCGAGGTTTACGCTGATAGCGTAACGTTTTTCATCAGGAAGTGCGTAGAGGACGTTGTTCCGACAAAAAACTTACGGATCTACCCCAACCAGAAACCCTGGGTTAATCGCGATGTTCGCGCGGCACTTACTGCGCGGACCACCGCTTTTAATTCCGGGAATGCGGAGGAGCGTAAACAAGCCAGTTATACCCTCCGTAAATCCATCAGCACAGCCAAACGCCAGTACAGGCACAAAATTGAAGAACAGTTCAACACCACTGACTCCAGAAGTATGTGGCAGGGAATTAACATCATCACGGACTATAAACAGAATAAAAACTCCGCCATGAACACCGTTGCCTCTCTCCCGGACGAGCTTAATACATTTTATGCTCGTTTCGAGGACAACAACAACACCGCCCTCACGGAGAGAGCACTCGCGGCCGATACTACAGATGATGGTTCACTCTCCGTCTCTGTTGCGGATGTAACCCGATCCTTTCGACGGGTGAACATTCGCAAAGCCGCGGGTCCAGATGGCATTCCGGGCCGCATCATCAGAGCGTGCGCGAACCAACTGGCTGGTGTTTTTACAGACATTTTCAACCTGTCCCTCTCCCTGTCTGTAGTCCCCACATGCTTCAAAACATCATCCATTGTGCCTGTACCGAAGCAAGCCAAAATCACCTGCTTAAATGACTGGCGTCCTGTTGCCCTCACCCCCATCATCAGCAAATGCTTTGAGAGGTTGATCAGAGATCCCATCTGCTCTGTTCTGCCCACCTCTTTGGACCCATTGCAGTTTGCCTACCGCAACAACCGCTCCACTGATAATGCCATTGCATCTACAATACACACTGCTCTCTCCCACCTGGAAAAAAGGAACACGTATGTGAGAATGCTGTTTGTAGACTACAGCTTAGCATTCAACACCATAGTGCCCTCCAAGCTTGATGTGAAACTCCGGGCTCTGGGCTTAAACAGCTCGCTGTGCAGCTGGATCCTGGATTTCCTGTCAGGCAGACGTCAGGTGGTTAGAATGGGCAGCAAAATCTCCTCATCACTGACCCTCAACACTGGAGCCCCGCAGGGCTGTGTTCTCAGCCCACTCCTGTATTCCCTGTACACGCATGACTGTGTGGCGACACATAGCTCCAATGCCATCATTAAGTTTGCTGACGATATGACGGTTGAAGGTCTGATCACTGACAATGATGAAACAGCCTACAGAGAGGAGGTGCACACTCTGACACGCTGGTGTCAGGAGCACAACCTCTCCCTCAACGTCAGTAAAACCAAGGAGCTTGTGGTGGACTTCAGGAAGAAAGACAGAGAGCACAGCCCCATCACCATTAATGGAGCACCGGTGGAGAGAGTCAGCAGCTTCAAGTTCCTCGGTGTCCACATTACTGAGGAACTCACATGGTCCGTCCACACTGAGGCCGTTGTGAAGAAGGCTCACCAGCGCCTCTTCTTCCTGAGACGGCTGAGGAAGTTTGGAATGAACCACCACATCCTCACACGGTTCTACACCAGCACCGTAGAGAGCATCCTGACTGGCTGCATCACCGCCTGGTACGGCATTAGCACCGCCCACAACCGCAAAGACCTGCAAAGGGTGGTGCGAATGGCCAGAAACATCATCGGAGGTGAGCTTCCCTCCCTCCAGGATATATATAACAGACGGTGTGTGAAGAAAGCTTGGAGGATTATCAAAGACTCCAGCCACCCGAGTCATGGGCTGCTCTCACTGCTGCCATCAGGCAGGCGGTATCGCAGCATCAGGACCCGCACCACCCGACTAGACTACATGACAGCTTCTTCCCACAAACAATAAGACTTTTGAACACATGATCTCTCACGATCATCAATCAGCACTGCACTTTATTAATCATCACTCTGTCAATATATTCTCCCAATTCAATTAGTGTTTATATATATTTTTACCCGTATCTAGTGTATGTGTATTCTACATTGTGTGTATTGTGTACATTTGTTATGTAAATTGTTGTGTAAGTATGTGTACATTTGTTATGTAAATTGTTTTGTGTAAATATGTTGTTATTGTCACTGTCATTACTGCAATGTTGCACGGAACTGCACACAAGAATTTCACCTGCTGTTGCACTCGTGCACACAGTAGTGTGACAATAAAGTGATTTGATTTGATTTGATTTGATTTTGACAGGGGAACAAGGCGACGCTTGCCAACCTGGGAACGGGCCGAGCCTGGCCGGGCCTCTTTTCTCTCTATGTTTCTTGCATAGAGCAAGAATGGCCGGGGCCCTTACACGCATCGAGGGAAGGGGGTCTTACCCAGTTTCCTATTCTTTCAGGGGGAAAAGACCCTGCCACACCCGTTGTCATGACTAGTTGTCAATATAAAAAAATTACAAATATCAACATAAAAATTTGAAATTGAACCGGAAAATGAAATCAAAGAGCTGGTGTGTTGTGGGCTGGTTTTGGTGGGCCGCTCTGGCCCAGAAAGTACAGGGCCACGTTTTAGTCCTAGTACCTTTATTCACCAAAGTGGCATTCAACTGATCACAATGTATATTCAGGACAATAATAATGTGAAATATTACTATTACAAATTGGAAAAAGAAATGACAAATGTTCAGATTGTCTTGAACTACTTCAGTGTTCTCATAAAAAAGGGTATATGTTAGATTTGATTGAATGCTATTTATATACGGCCAGCCAGTGCATGCAAAGGATTTTATAGAACTTTAATTTTTAAGAAGGTTATGTAATAATAAACTATCCAAGAAACAATGTAATATTTTACAATTAACATAGATACTGTAGATAGACAGACAAAAATGGCACATGGGTGCATATTTACACTGAGCAACAGAAAGCTGACTGTTGTGCCAACCATTAACACAAACATGCAGGAAGTTATAAAACCTCAACCACTGAAAGTGTTCACTTTATCCAACCATTTATATGACAGTTTTCTGTGCAGATTTATATAATATATATATGTGTGTGTATGGGGTTGGGAAGGTTCCTTCTGAATTGTATTCCACTACAGATTACATGCTGTAAAATGTAATTTGTAATGTATTCTGTTAGATTACTCAAGGATTACTCAAGGTCAGTAGTGTGTTCTAAATACTTTGGATTACTTCTTCAGCACTGGTAGATTTTTTTCACTTGTTTTGACTATAAAAACACGCCCTACTCCTCGTTACAGCCATTTAAAAAACTAGAAGCGAAAAAGTAAACAAATGTAGACAAGTAGGCCTAAACAACTTAATCACAAATGCAAAATACACTGGTGGCCAAAAGTTTGGAATAATGTACAGATTTAGGTGTTTTGGAAGGAAATTGGTACTTTACTTCACCAAAGTGGCATTCAACTGATCATAAAATATAGTCAGGACATTAATAATGTAAAAAACAGCACCATCACTATTTGAAAAAAGTAATTACTGATCAAATCTAGACCATCGGCCATCACTCCAACACCTTATCCTTGAGTAATCATGCTAAATTGATCATTTGGTTACTAGAAAATAACTGTTTTAACTAAGAGCTAACCATTATATCAAAAAAAGTTGAAAAATATTTGGTTCATTAAATGAAGTTTAACGTTGTCTTTGTGTTTGTTTTTGAGTTTTGAGAACACAGTATGCAAGAGTCTGGCATGTCTTAAGATAAAAAAGAAACAGCTTTCTCTAGAAACTCGCCAGTCAATCATTGTTTTGAGGAATGAAGGTTATACAATGCTTGAATACAAAGGTGTAACTGCAGTCTTCAAAGACAAAGCACAACGGACTCTAACAAGGACAGAAAGAGATATGGAAGATGTACAACTAAACAAGAGGAGAAGTACATCAGAGTCTCTAGTTTGAGAAATAGACGCCTCACATGTCCTCCGCTGACAGCTTCATTGAATTCTACCCGCTCAACACCAGTTTCATGTACAACAGTAAAGAGAAGACTCGGGAGGACTTATGGGAAGAATCACGAAGAAAAAGCCACTTTTGAAACAGAAAAACAAAAAGAAAAGGTTTGAAGGGGGCAAAGGAGTTGGTCAGACAGGTGGTGCCCTGGCCTAAATCAGGCGGGTGAGGAGTGTGACAAGGAGCTGGGAGTGGCCAGGCCATGATGATGCATGGCCGGATTGGCGAGAGAGCGAGATAAAGTAGAGCCAGAGACGCTAGTTTGAGAGAGAGAGAGAGACGCACATGGCCACACTGCATGTGTGTCTGTTCGTTTATGATTTATGTTGTTTTAAGTTGATATAATTAAACCTTGTTATTTAAGAAGACATGTGTAAGTAATGTGACCTTCTCTCTCTCTTCATCCTCCTTTCTTCCTCCAATGGATGTTTCAAATTGGCTCGTCTATAGTTTTTTTTTTAACAAGGCAGTAACAAATTGCATGATGCATAATGGCAGTAAGGCTACAAGATGATTTTGTCCTCTATTATTAGTAAGCACATTTATTGCAACCTTTTAAGTAAAGGCACAAGCTGAATAGTCGGTAAAGAGCTAATGATTAATCATCGCAATAAATAGTCGAATAATCATTTTAATAATCGCTAGATTATTTGATTATCAAAATAATTGTTAGTTGCAGCCCTACAGTACAGATACTAGCGACATCAAGCGATAAATTCGCTGCAAGTTTGAAAAGTTCAAGAGCAAAAGGGAGTATTTTTATATTGACTATCCAGTGTAAGTGTATACATTGACATTGATGAGTGATACATTGAGTTTATTCTGTGATTTTTGCACTTGAGTTCTGTGGGTATGTATGTGTTGAAGCATATTTGAATATATTCACAAAGTAACATCACTCTTAGAAATATTGGCAACACTTTAGATTACAGCCCGCAATTTGCAAGTACACCGAATTTACAGCGAAAATTTGCAAAACTGCATGAAAAACATATACAAAACATGTATACATATCTGTCTTCTGATTTAAATTTTGAAGTCTGTCCCAAATGCAAGCTTTTGTAACTCATTCACTGTCATGGCTAACTAGTGTCCCATCTGTCTGCACTTGCCAAAGTCTGGACTCAGAGGAAGACTACGGTACTATGACTTAAGGTGCAATTTGGGACAAGGCCAATGTGATTTTTAAATGGCAAAAGGCTGTTATTTAATGAAATATGTAGTCTGTATGTGTCTTTTATTACAAAGTGAATTAGCGATCTGCTCGCTGTCTTCACAAGTACTTGAGCGCAGTATTGGGCTCTATGCCGATACCAGTATTGGGACTTCCCTACTAAAGTATTTGTCAGGTCTGGGAGAAAGGACTCAATCACAGGGCATGGGATGACTGAAGGAACTTTATTACAGGAATATATTACCTATAAATACATGAAAGTAAATATGAAGCAGGTGAAACAAATGCACAGTCAAGGTCTAACAAGGGGTGTGACCCAGCGGTATGAGCGTTATTTTATCTAGAGAAAATTCTCATTGAAAGATCATATGAAAACAACTTTAATCAGACAGCTGATAACTTTTAAAACTGTGTGTAATAACAGTGATCCTCTTTTAGCTGAACATTAAAATGAATATTTCTGTTCACAGATGTACTTTTTCTTGTATTTGCAAGAGGCATCAAGCCAAGAGTCTAAAATATTATACCCCTGTCCAATACAAGCACAGTCCTCTCCAAAAGGATTATGTCCCCTCCAGTTATCCGGTTCTCTTGACCCATTGGACTTCCTGTACCAGAACCTTTAAAAATGTAGAAACAGAAAGTCAATGGAGATAACATTTTAAATAATATTCACAATAACATCACAATAATATTTAGCAAAAAAAATATACATTTAAAATACTGTAATAGTTCATAATTTATGAAGCAAGTTAAATTCACAAGGAAACAATATATCTGTGATGCAACGTACAGCGAGACCAAAATACATCCGTTTAAAAAAATATATTTTTAATTTTATTTAATACAAAAGTTTAACAGAATTGATTGATGCATGAAAAGACAATAAATGAACAATAAAGCAAGTTTAATCAGTGGTTAAACAAATAGATAAATAGTGAAGTAAATACAGAAGTTTAAGGTTTGAATTAAAGAATACAAGATGTATATATAGAAGTCTATATAGTGTGTACTGTAAGTATGTGTGTGCATCACCTTGGATTTTTGTAGTAAAATTAATGAGTTTCTCAGAACAATCTAGTCATGTGTTATTTATTCTAGCTGCTTATGAAGAACATGAAACATATTCAAACAAGTGTTGTGCTGTGGTTTTAGGTTCTCTATCATTTAACTTACTAATATGTGAAACTTGTCTAAGTGTGAAGGGTACAGGGTGTGTTCTTTACAAACTGAATACACCTGTAACGTTCCATGTGGTCTCTTGTTTTTGTTCCTTCACTCCATATTGTCTAAGTTTTTGGCACTTGTCTAATTCCATATTGCACTCTTATTTTGAAACCATTCTTATGTTCCTGTTAACCAGTCTTGTCATGTCCTGTTTCCCCTCCTTGTTCATGTGTCTGTTTTTCATTGGTTCATTGTTTGATTGCTTGTTTATCAGTTCTAGTTTTGTCATTGGCTTTAGTTTATCACCTTATTATCCTGTTTAGGTCCTGTTTATCCATTGGCTGTTGTTTCCCCTGTTCATGTATTTAAGTCCTCATGTTTCCCTTGTACCTTTGTCAAGTATTGTGTTCCTGTAACTTTGATCCCTGCCAGATGTTACCCTGATGTTTATGAGTCCAAGCCATAGTCTATTTTATGTTCCAAGTTCCTGTCTTGTTCCCGTTTCACCACTATCTTCAATAAAGCTGCACTTGGGTCCTACTCCTCGCTTTCATCCTTGCCTTGACTGCCTCCCGATCGTTACAACACCCTTCACACATCCTCCAGAACACAGTTCCTACTTCGCCAAATTTAATAAGACACAATCTCAAAAAGTAAAACTCACAAATTTAAGTAAAATCACACTTTTAGATTTGAATAACTTCGGTGTTGGTTATACTTTATTTTACTACTGTAACGCTCTCTTTGTAGACCTTCCTGCATGTGCTATTAGACCTCTGCAAATGATCCAGAATGCAGCAGCACGTCTGGTCTTTAATGAACCAAAGAGAGCACATGTTATACCACTCTTTGTCTCTCTCCACTGGCTGCCGGTTGATGCACGTATTAAATTCAAGGCCCTGATGCTGGCATACAGAACAGTCACTGGGTCTGCTCCAGCATACCTAAAAACATTTATGCAGAGCTACACTCCCACCAGAAGCCTGCGGTCGGCTAAGGAACTTCGCCTTGTCGTACCAAAACAAAGGGGCACCAAAACACTTTCCCGGACTTTCAGTTTCATCATACCACGTTGGTGGAATGACCTCCCCAACTCCATCCTTGAAGCTGACTCACTCTCTATCTTCAAAAAACGGCTAAAAAAAAAAAAAAAAAAAAACATCTTTTCCAAGAGTATTATTTTTTTTTTTTTAAATTAACTATTTTTGGTGCACTTAAATCTGTTTTGTATACCATTCTGATGCTAGTGAAAATTTGTAGTATGGCACTTTTCATACCACTGTCTCCTTAAGATGATTCGCTTATGTTTTTCCTCTTTTGTAAGTCGCTTTGGATTAAAGAAAATGTAAATGTATATGTAGCTCTCTGGAGAAATGTATTCTGATTGGTCAATCGCAGTATTAGGCAGTGAAATAAAAAAGGGTATAAAATAGTGAAATATGTCCTCAGAAACACTGTATAACGGACCAAACAATCTAATTTGTTTGATTATCTAGATCTTATACTACATATTGTTTCATGTTTTCATCTTTTTTTTTTTTTTTTCAAAACCCTAAAACTTTGTTACATTTTAAATGAGAAAAAATGCAACATTGTCTTAGATATTTGGTAGAAATTAGCTGCCTTTTCACTGCATCGGACAGACAATATAACGGATGTCTATCATTTCCAGTGGACAGTCGGATGGGGCTGCATAGAGTGCCGATCATCTGTAGAATTATTCAACTGAAATATATAAACTGGTGCGAGACCGTATGTGACTGCCCGATCGGATGTGATGAAATATCAACAGATTACTTTATACTGAATGCCTACTTTTTGTATATTGGGCGATTGTGAACATGGAAGTCAGAAATAATCATTTACTCTGCAAATATATCCCAAAAGGCTTCTGCACCAACAGTAAATGTGTGATTAAATGTACACAGTATGTGTCATTTATTTCTACACAAACAAAACTGACATATTTATAATCACATCTTTGAATTTCTACTTCCTATTTGCTGAATTTCGTTTTTTTTTTGTGTTAATTATCCCAATTACGACAAAACTATTAACAATAAATAATGAGAATAACAATACATTCTTTATTATATTAATCATGAGCTTTACTGAATTAATCCATCTGCTCAACAAAATCACAAATTATATCAAGGTTGATTACACGTACTAGCACTTGATGCATGTGCAAGTAATAGATGGCATTAGGAAGTGGAATCGAGCTTGATATCGTGATTGCCACAAAGAATGACAAAAATGTACAGTATAGTGTAAAAGATTTACAGTATAGTGTAAAAGGAGATATATTTTGGTGTGTTTTCACCCACAATTGATTGGATCGCATCAGAAGACATGGAATAAACCACTGGAGTTGTATGAATTACTTTTATGCTGCCTTTATGTGCTTTTTTTTGCTACTTCAAAGTTTTGGCCACCATTCACTTGCATTGTATGTTCAAACAGATATCATATCTCCATAAAAACGTCTTTGTTTGTGTTCTGCTGATGAAAGAAATTCATACGAGTATAGGTGTGAATAAATGATGAGAATCATCAGTTTTAAGCTGAACTATTCCTTAAGACAGAAAGCAAAACAGAGTTCTTACTCTACTCCTGTTTCATTGAGAGTTTGGTTATTCGCCCAAATCCACCGTCCCTCTGTGTCTTGATCATTCAAACCAATCCAGTGAGTCTCTTGAATTTTAGAGACCAGAAAATCCTAATGTAAAAAAAGGACTTTTAACTGTATTGCAGTTATTCAAACAACAAAAAGAGTTTGTATCCTTATTTATAATGAATGTAAACAATAAACAGAAGCCACTTGAATTTGATTTCAGACTCACCTGAACTGCTTTACTGTCTATTATGACCTGATGAGCTTGTAATGCTGCACACGAATCACGACTCTCAAACCATGTCTGCTTTACATCGGAGTAGTAGTAGCACTTTCCACTATATGCTGTCCAGCCCTCCTTGCAGGGTTTGCACGGACCATTGAATTCTGAAGCAAATAAGTATGAATCATTTTTATATCTATAACAAAGACAAACCTACCTGACTTCAGACTATTTCATTTTTAACCCTCAAATGATACTGTAAGTGGGTCAAATAGGACCCAGTTGTCTAATTTTAAGACATGGCTTAAAACATTCAAGTTATGATATGGATTACTTTTCTGCTGCCTTTATGTCCTTTTTGGAGCTTGAGCATTTTGGACCACTTTGACTTACATTGTAAGGACAAAAACACCTCATATATTCTTTAAAATATCTTAATTTGTGTTCCACTGAAGAAAGACAGTCATGAGAGTTTGGGATGGCATAAGGATGAACAGATGATTAGAGAATTATAATTTTTAGGTGAACTATTCCTTCAAAACGTACTGAATGCAGAATATTGACCAAAGAAAGCAGCGGCCACAAACAGTCACTCGTGGAATACTAGATGTGTTTCTGAAGCTCAACTGAAAGAGCAGGACTACTCAACTTCGGAAAGGTCAGGGGCCACAAAGTTGGATCCCTCTACCCTTGAGTGCCGCACTCTTAATTTATATAATATATATATATATATTAATATTTTTATAGGATGGATGTTAGTTAACAGGATAGTTCACCTAAAAATATTTTCTCACAATCATTCCATCCCAGATGTGTATAAATTTCTTTCTTCAGCTGAAAAATATCTCAGCTCTGTGGATGAGAGACAGATCAATATTTATGTCTTTGGCTTTTTGATTGTAAATCTCTACTTTATGACAGCATTTGCGTGAAGGCGTCTCAACGCCATCACTGCAGGAAAAACTTATTTTTGCCTGTAAATACTGTTGTACTTGTCAAGACATACAGTATCTCTGATGAGCTATTCAAGAGATTGGACAGATTTGCATGTTGAGAAACTCTCAAGTGAGATTGTGAGAGTGCGCATGTACTCTGTATGAACACGTGCGCAGGCCGACTGCCGCTCACATAACATCAGCCATGTTTAGATATTATTTGTAGTTTTTATTTACTTATTTGTATAACATCCTTTTGCAGTTATATTCCCGCTCTAACATGATTCAGCAATATACAGAACTGGCATAAATCCTCACAATTCATAGATTTGATAGGCTGCTGATATACGTTTCTAAATGTGGCACGGTGGAGGGCGGGACCGGGGCGTGATTGCACACGCCCGGTCCCTTATTATGCTGATTGTCTTTTGAGTTTTCCATTAAACCTATTATTTATGTCAAGCCGGTTTCTCGCCTCTTCCTTGCCCGTGACCTTGAACTTCTTTACACTAAAGATTATAACATAACAGAGGTCGCAAAAGATCGCTCGAGGGCCGCATGTTGAGTAGCGCTATGATAGAGCATAGTGCCAGCTACACCATTTTAAAAAGGTGTCTGCTGAATTTAAAACTGTATTACAGAAAGTAGAATAATTCAATCACCAGTGCAAGAGGAGAGACATTCTTCAACTCTGTGGTACTTGGCTAAAATCTCTTTCTCAGAGTCTGATACACAAGACTTGTTCTCTATGATAGAAAAGAAAGTAATTATAATGAGTTTAGTTCAGTCAGTCAATGTTTTTGTTAACATATTTTAATTATCTTTAAATATCATATTTATACTTACTCTGACCTGACATCAGTTGTGAAACATTGTGCTGGTCATTCTGAATGTCACACAAGGTGTATTTACCAGCATCTATTTGACAAAAAACACAAATAGGCATTGCAGCACAAGCAAAATCCAAGTTTTGTGGCTTTTGTCCATTTCTATCACCTATGATATGGTGAATGTTGGAATCAAAATAAACAAGACACGTATACTCACAAAGAAAACCGCAGACGCCTCCGAGAGTAAAAGCCAGTGACACACCAAAAACTATTAGAGGAACTTTAATCCACTTAAAGGAGGCGACTTCTCTCTCACACTGAACTGTGGCTTTACCTGTGGTTATAAAATGTACTGACTGAATTAATATGCACAACATTGATTGCAATCCTATTCACATTTTAAATACAATGTCATTTTCAACTTGAAAACTTCAGTGTCATGGTTTGTATTTAAACAAACCTTTTCTGTATTTTAAATATTTATATCATATGAGTAAACCCTGTCACAAGCTGTGCTCGAACCCAGGTCTCAAATGTGGAGAGCTGACTGTTCTACCACTTAGCCACAGTAGAGGTAATGTTGGACCCAAGTGAAACACTCAAGGCAGTACTCCAGGCAAAGTAGATTTATTTAAAAAAAAAAGAGTTCTTTGCAAGTAGAAAAAGTCAAATGTTCTCAGGAGGTATTACTAACAGTTGAGATAATGCAAACAAAAGGGAGAAGACAAGACAGGTTTTAGTAAAGAAACATGAAAAGTAGGGTTAATTATAAGAGAACGAGGGAGAAACAAACGATAAGAAACAGGGTTCACTTTCCTTGCTATGCGAAAGGGGCCGATGTACTTCTTAGATTTGACACGCAGGGGCAAATATCGTGAAGACATGGTTCATTTGGAGTTCAGCAGTCTCCTTGGCTGAAGGCAGCTTGGGCAAGGGAATAAACCGGGCGGCCTTAGAGAACCGGTCTACAACAACCAGGATAACCGTGTTGCCCTGGGATGGAGGAAGTCTTGAAACAAAGTCCAGAGAAAGGTGTGACCATGGCCTGTGGGGGACAGGTAAGGGACGGAGCAGTCCCTGGGGTCGCTGACGTGTCGACTTTCCCTGGCTGCAAACAAGGCAGGCCTCCACATAGACCTGAACGTCCTTCTTGATGGACGGCCACCAAAACCTCCGCTGGAGGAATTCCAATGTGCGAGCACTTCCTGGATGGCATGTCAAGGGTGACTCATGACCCCACTGCAAGACCTGGGCCCGAACAGATAGAGGAACGTACAGGCATCCAGCGGGGCCACCGCCTGGATCGGACTCATGGACAAGGGCTTCCCGTACACCTCTTTCCAGTTCCCACTGAAGAGGTGCAACTATCCTGGACCTAGGAATAATCGATGCCATGGGCTTCTCTTGCATTTCAAGAGGGTAGACTCGAGAGAGGGCATCCGGCTTGACATTCTTGGTGCTGGGTCTGTAAGATAGAAGAAACTGGAATCAATTAAAAAACAGGGACCAACGCGCTTGCCGAGGGTTCAATAGCTTAGCCTGCTGGAGATATTCCAGGTTCTTGTGGTCCGAGAGAACTTGGAAAGGATGCCGAGCCCCCTCAAGCCAATGGCGCCACTCCTCCAAGGCCAGTTTTACCGCAAGCAACTCTCGATCCCCCACGTGGTAGTTGCGCTCTGCCTCAGACAGGTGGCGAGACATGAAGGCACAAGGGTGTAGTTTACCATCCTCACCCCTCTGTGACAGGATGGCCCCCACCCCCACCTCTGAGGCATCTACTTCCACCAAAAAAGGTCTTTCAGGGTCAGGGAATCACAAGAATCGGACCAGAAGTAAAGCGGCACTTGAGATCCTCGAAGGCCAGCGCTGCCTTTGGACCCCAGTGAATCTTGGTTCCTCCTCCCTTAGTAAGAGCTGTCAAGGGGGCTACCACAGAACTGAAATTCTTAAGGAACTTCCTATAGAAGTTCGCAAAGCCAATGAAACGTTGAACTTCCTTGACTGTGGTAGGCGTGGGCCAGTTGTGGACTGCCTTGACCTTCTTGGGGTCCATCTCCAGGTGGTCAGGGGAGACGATAAACCCGAGAAACTGAGTCTGGGAAACAAGAAATTCGCACTTCTCTGGTTTTAAGTATATGGTTGTCAAGTAGTTTCTGGAGAACCTGGCTAACATGCCCCTCATGCTCCTTCAGTGACCTCGAGAAGATGAGGATATCGTCCAGGTGTACAAAGACAAACAGATTAACATGTCCCGAAGAACATCATTAATCAGGGCTTGGAATACTGCGGGGGCGTTGGTGAGCCCGAACGGCATTACCAGATATTCGTAGTGGCCTGTGGGGGTGTTGAAGGCCGTCTTCCATTCGTCTCCTTGCCGGATCCGCATGAGATGGTAAGCATTGCGGAGATCCAGTTTAGTAAAGACAGAAGCCCCTTGAAGCAGCTCAAAAGCAGTGGCCATGAGAGGAAGGGGGTATCGATTCCAAAACGTGATCTTGTTAAGGCCCCGATAATCATTGCAAGGCCTAAGACCCCCGTCTTTCTTTTCTACAAAAAAGAAGCCCGCCCAAGCCGGGGAAGTAGAGGCATGGATGATGCCGGCTGCAAAGGACTCCTTAATGTAGGTATCCATAGCTGAGTGCTCGGGAGAGGACAAGGAGAAGATCTGACCCCTGGGAGGGCAGGAACCAGGGAGTAGATCAATGGCACAGTCGTAAGTGCGGTGAGGCAGTAAGGAAGCAGCCCGGGACTTGCTGAACATTGCACTGAATCAATGGTAAACACTGGGGACACAGGATAGGTCGACAGACTCTTGAAACTCAGAACTAGGGGCCGAGGGACTCTGAAGCATGCAGGTGAGTTGGCAAGTGGAACCCCATCTTAGAATGGTGCCCGTAGGCCAGTCGCTCTGTGGATTATGTCTGCACAGCCAAGGGTGACCCAGGATGATAGGATACTCGGGGGAGTCAATGAGATAGAAGGTCTCCTCCTCCTGGTGTTGATAGATGGTAAGTCGTAGGGACGGAGTCACCTCTGTTACTTTGCCTGGTTCCAGGGGTCTGCCATCCAAAGCTGTAACTGCCTGGGGTTGAGGAAGTAGTTAGGTGGGGATCTTAAGTTGCTTAGCCAAGGTTAGGTCCAGAAAGTCTCCTGCGGTACCGGAATCAATCATAGCCTGGACCTGATGCTGGTGGCCCTCCCAGGACAGAGTGGCTGGAATAGCTAGGACAGCGTTAGTAGGAGGAGCTCTAATTTTCCCCATCACAGCCCACCTGTAGCTGGGCGGGGACAGGCGTTCCCCGAAAGCTTGGGGCAAGTGGAGCGGAAGTGGCCGGCAACCCCGCAGTAGAGGCACCGCCGCTCCCGCATGCGACGTTCCCTTTCGTTGGGAGAAAGCCTGGAACGGCCTAACTGCATGTCCACCAGGGAATCATGGAGCTGTTCAGGGGCTGGGGAAGCTCTGGACGAAGGTGCACAAACAGAGTTCTCAGAGGAACTTGGGACTGAGACGTTTGGCGGCGCGCCGTTCTCCATTCTCTCAGACGATTGTCCAGGCGGATGGCCAATGCTATGAGGGACTCGAGATCCCCAGCTGGTTCTCGGGTGGCTAACTCATCTTGAAGGGGCTCAGACAAACCTCCCTGAAAACAGGCCCTCAGCGCTTCATCATTCCATCCGCTCCTTGCTGCTATGGTCCGAAATTCAATGGCAAAGTCCGCCGTGCTGCGAGAACCTTGACAGAGAGAAAGCAGGCATTTGGAAGCTTCTCGACCACTGACAGGATGATCAAAACCCTCTTGAACTCTTCCACAAATGCCACAATAGGCCACCTGGGATTGCCACACTGCAGAGGCCCAGGAGAGCGCCTTGTCTGAAAGAAGGGTAATAATGTAAGCAACTTTGGAACGGTCTGCGGGAAAACTTGAGGGTTGGAGCATTGGGTTAGGAAACCATGGCAGGAACTTGGATCTCCAGCAAAGGGCTTGGGAGGTCAGGGCTTCACACTGGACAAGGCCTGGACCAGGGAGGTGCTCAAAGAGCTGGAACTCATCATATCAATGACTGATCATCAGCTCTTCTTGTCAGCTGAGAACAGCTTCATGGCATTGGAAAGATGCCTCAGGTCCTTGAAACTGAGTGTCTCTGGGTCCATATCTGACTCGGCTTTTCTGTTACAAGCTGGGCTCGAACCCGGGTCTCAAATGTGGAGCGCTGACTGTTCTACCACTTAGCCACAGTACAGGTAATGTTGGACCCAAGTGAAACACTCAAGGCAGTACTCCAGGCAAAGTAGATTTATTTAAAAAAAAAAAAAAAAAAAAAAAGAGTTCTTTGCAAGTAGAAAAAAAGTCAACAAAAGTTCTTCTCAGAAGGAGGTATTACTAACAGTTGAGATAATGCAAACAAAAACAGGAGAGAAATAACATAATTCCACGAGGGGAGAAAAACTAAATCATATAACTAAGAACAGCTTACATGGGATAGCTCAGAAGGTCTCAGTGGAACACAGCAGGTGAAACACAGCCAAGACTCAAAAACCGAGTGAGAAACAAGGGGGAAAAAACGCAGCTAAATACTCTGGGGGAAACAAGGCACAGGTGACCTGGATTACGCTAACAGGGGCACACGAGGAAGAACTGAGGTAGAGGGGAACACCGGTGACCTCTAGAGGCCCGGAGACAAAAAACAGGAGGCAGGATGCTGACAAATCCAGCAATAAAAGCAAACAACTAATTATACAGAAAGTATACAATAAGTTGCAGTTGAGAATGTAATGAGACACCTTAAAGTGCTTCAGTAGCAATGAACTATATGCATACAATTAAACATATTACAGTTTACATAGACAGACAAAATGGCAAACATCAGCTTATTTACACTGAGCAACAGAAAGCTGACAGCTGAGCCAGCCATTAACACAAATATAAACATGCAGGAAGTTACAAAACCACAAACACTGAAAGTGTGATCATGTTTTCCAACCATTTTTATATCAAGCAAAAATGAAAAAGACATTTGAAAATATGGTATAGATTTGGTGTTTCTATCATTTATTACACCGGCTGATTTAAAAGAGCAGCATATACTCTAAAACAGTTCTGTTATATAAATGCAATAAAACAGTGAGGACGTTTCATGTATTACTGCCATTTTGGTGCATATATACATAATTTTTGCTTCACGATCACAACCGTACACATCATTAAATTAAATTATGTTAGGATTATAATCTAATAGAACTAAAATAAATACAATTTTTAATCCAAAATGTGTCATTAATCAACATTGTAAATGATTGTATTGTTTTATTGGTAATCAAATGTGTTGTTAAACATATACAGTGTCAGTCATGCAAAAATAAAACACCATCAGGGTAGCACCTGTGACCCTAAAATTGTGCAATAAACATCAAAACCTCAGTGTACTGATACATACTGCTGTATATACAAAATTATTTGAATCAAATGTGATGGGTCAAGCATGGATCCATTCTTACCTTGAAAATGGGAGTGTGTGTTGTTTGAAGATTGAATGCCGATTCCGGTGGTGGAATTTTCATAGATTTGTTCCATTTTACTAACCTTGAAAAATCTGAGACCTGTATGTGTGTGACTGTAATAGAAGGAAGTTAACAGTAACTGACAATTATTAAAATCATCTCATTTTGGTCTCATTTTAATAGACTTTTTTTTTTTTTTGGTCTATTTTAGAGGATGTGTATGGGAGTATAGGAAGTGGTTACAGACTCAGTGGTGGGCATTGGATGTAAATAAAAAAAAAGAGCCAATGTATGTATGTGGCAGTTGTGCTGGCAGTGGAGTATTGTTATATACAGTGTTATTTGGGTTTCCACAGTCTGCAGGATTTAATTCACAAAATAATCTACAGTAAGGAGGGTTTGTGAATCTATCGCTTGAGTGTAGTGTAGTTGCCTTACTTTTATGTTGCCCTTGTTATGTGCTGGTGGGGTTTCTGGATTGTTTACTTTGAGTGTAAAAGTAAACTCGGAAACAAGTAAAAGTATAAGACATGCAGAAGAGGAAGATGAGGAAGAGCAAGATGTGACTTAGAAAAGGACATGCAAAGATCAGACCCAAAGCAGTGTTGGAATCACCACTAAAATGATAATTCTTCATCATTTACTCACACTAGTGCCATCTCAAACTTTCTTCTGCGAAGCACAACCGAAAATATTTCAAAGGAGATATGAGGTGTTTTTGCCCATACAATGCAAGTCAATATGTTCCAAAATTTTCAAGCTCCAAACAGGACATAAAGGCAGCACAAAAGTAATCCATACGACTTGAGTGGTTTATTCCATGTCTTCTGCAGTGATACGACTGGTTTTAGGTGAGAAACAGAATAAAATGTAACTCCTTTTTGACATCTGTAATCTCCTTGGGACAATCACAATTTGAATCTTGATTGTACTTCCTTGTACTTGAGGAAGTGTCATTGCATGTGTCATTCATTCTCCAGCCAGCTGGATGAACAGAATTGAATTACCACATTAGACTACTAAATATAAATTATTGATTGCATCCGTTTAACCGTCTGATGCTGATAAAACAAAAACCTCATTAAATGTAAGCCTAGCAGAACCACCAAAATAAAGTAATTGGAAATTAACAGAATGAAAATAGTAGCATGTCCTATGCAGTGAGAGTGTTTTTTGATTGATGAAATCTAAATTTTCATAGATTGCTTCCCATTTACTACACTCACAGTGAACTGTTCTCTGTGTTGTTGGATGGAAGTTCACTACATCCTCTGTTGTTACTTCAAACAAACCCACATGGGAAGTGGTAAAATGCAGTTTTGTGTGGTTTCAGTAGCAAATGTTTTGAGTTTGTTCACATCTTGTGATACTTAAACTAAGCTGCTTATCTTGAATGTGATCTCCTTTGGCGCATTCGTTTTTGATTATGGAGTTTCTGGCTTGTTTAATTTGGGTCTCCTCTGTTATTTTGGAGCTGTGGAGCTGTCCATGGTGCTGCTGCTAAAACTGTCAAGACTCAAACCAGTGTTGCATGTTGAAATCATAGTAGATGAATCTCTTAGACAGCTGAATATTGATCTCCTTTGCATCCTCTACAAACTAGTTATTAATGTCAATTCATGAAAAGACAAATAATAGCCCAAAATATGTGGGCACCCCTTTCTATTTAACTATTACAGTCATCTTAATTTAGCCACATCATTGCTTTCAACACTTTGGCAGCAGTTTGGTGAGGGCCCTTTTCTGTTCCAGCATGACAATAATCCTCCTGTGCACAAAATGAGGAATATACAGAAATTGTTTATTGAGTCTGAAAACTTGAATGTCATTTGTTAGTAGTAAATATAACATACTTTGTGACAAAATGATTGACAGGTGTGATTGATGACTTAATTGCTAACCTTTGACCTTTCCCCCCTCCCCATCCCCACACCACCCCTCATACTTTGTGCCAAAAGTGATTGATGGTCTATGATTGATGACCTGTTTGGTGGTCCCCCTTTGACCTTTCCCCCCCACCTCACCCCACCCCTCCCCACCCCGCCTCACCCCGCCTCACCCCTCCGGCAGTTGTACAGGCTGTGGTATGAATTGGTTGGTCAGCTGTTTTGATGCCCTCCCAGCGCTGTACCCGACCCATCTGTGTATTTAAAAGAGTAGACAAATTATTAATCTTTAATGATGTAAAATGTTAATGGAAACTGAGATGATAAAAACATTGTTATAAGAATTGTGTTCCTCATCCGTTCAATTAAATAATTGACGTAATCATTGAGATGTTATTTTCAAAAACATGATAAGTAATGCGGGTGGTGTTATTGTATTTATTATTATTATTGTAGGGGGTAAAAAAGTGGTCTCTGGTAAAATGTCTCTTTTAATGGTTGCAATGCTTGGTGCTAAAACTTGGTTGAAGATTTTAATTTTTAACAAAAGTGATGAAAATGTGTTTCTAAAACAGTGGATATTAGTTGAATCAAAACTCATTCAGACACAAAGTGATGAAAATGTGTTTCTAAAACAGTGGATATTGACTGAAGCAAACCCATTCAGATGCAAACTAAGACTTTCTTTATTTTTAAAACAAAGCGTATCATATTCCCATATGGTCTAGTCTTCCCGGTATGGGAATCTGTTACGTGTTCGCACCTGGTTAGTTGGGATATGCGAAAACAATTGCATTTTCACTGACTCTGTAAGCGTACAATGACAATAACGTTGATATAATAAAAACTTTTATATAAACATGTTATTTTCAAAAACATGATAAGTAATGCGGGTGGTGTTATTGTATTTATTATTATTATTGTAGGGGGTAAAAAAGTGTCTATTACATTTAAAATGTGTTTAAACGGTGTCTCTTTTAATGGTTGCAATGCTTGGTGCTAAAACTTGGTTGAAGATTTTAATTTTTAACAAAAGTGGTTAAAATGTGTTTCTAAAACAGTGGATATTAGTTGAATCAAAACTCATTCAGACACAAAGTGATGAAAATATGTATCTAAAACAGTGAATACTGGTATTCAGATGCAAAACTAAGACTTTCTTTATTTTTAAAACAAAGTGTATCATATTCTCATATGGTCTAGTCTTCCCGGTATGGGAATCTGTTACGTGTTCGCCCTGGTTAGTTGGGATATGCGAAAACATTTGCATTTCACTGACTCTGTAAGCGTACAATGACAATAACATTGATATGATAAAAACTTTTATATAAACATGTTTAACAGTTAATTTCAACAAACACCATTTCATTGAAATAGTAAAATGCATCTTTAAAGAAAGAATCTTACATCTCTCGCTCAAAGTCCTTTCACGAGCTCATCCAAATGAAAATGAAGTCACAGACGAGATCCCCATGCTGCGGCTGGGCGCGGTGTAAGATTTCATTCACAGGAGTTAACGTGTGTGTGTGTGTGTGTGTGTGTGTGTGTGTGTGTATGTGTCAAGAGCCCTTGTGTAAGAATTCATTCACAAGAGTTAACAGGTGTGCGTGCATGTGTGTGTGTGTAAACAGAGTGTCTTGAGGGTTTATTTTTATTTACTATCTTGTATGCATTGGAGCGTCAAGGTGGGTGGTCAACGGTAAATATTGACATTCTATCATCTCACAGGCGTAAGTTAATGATATCCCTATAGGCGTGAGAGTCAAAGCATCATTGTATCAACGAGAAAAGTGCTGAGAGGCCAGAAGTATACCAATATCAAATATACCCATGCTGCATTAAGAGTTTTTAACTAATCATATCAATATTGTAATTTAACAGGTTCGTTTCATCACACGCAGTCACCTGCTAAAAATAAAACTAATACATTCAATAATATTATAATTAAACAGCTACAACCCATATGTTATTTTAATTATGTAAGTGGTTAAACAGTTATTAGGTAGCCTAAGTTATACTCTTAACGGCATTTATTTCATCCATGTGTGTGTTTCTTCAAGCGCATTCGTCAACTAAAAATAAATAAAAACAGAAACTTTCACGAATATTTACGATCAGATAAAGCTGTTAAGGACGTGTGTGTGTGTGTGTGTGTGTGCGTCAAGAGCCCTTGTGTAAGATTTCATTCACAGGAGTTAACGTGTGTGCGTGCATGTGTGTGTGTGTGTGTAAACAGAGTGTCTTGAGGGTTTTATTTTTTATTTACTATCCTGTATGCATTGGAGCGTCAAGGTGGGTGGTCAACGGTCAGCATTGACCATTCTATCATCTCACAGGAGGTATAGGCGTTTTCGGACAATGGATGTATATTCAACCAAGTGTCCGAAAGGTGTAAGATAAAGGTGTTATTTCGCATCAGTATTTTCTTCACGCTCATTCGTTAACTAAAAATAAACAAAAAGAGAGCCTATCCCCATAGTAGCGCCGCCCCAGTTTTCCTGCTGTGTTTGCGGTCATGTAAGATAAGTCATTCTGGGTTTGTGTACGAAGCGAGAGCATCTGTGTAACACATAGCATTATTCTTTAAAATAGCTTTTATTTTCAGAAGTATGTGATGCATGTACGATGATTTTAAATATTTGTACTTTACAGGTAAACTTGCATTTTGGTAAATTGATGTTTAAACATTTTTCTACGTAATTCAGGACCGATAGATGAACATGAAATTTGAACACCATCGATCAACTGTGTAAGTCACGTAAAGATTTTAATGTAATTATTTATATATATTAGACGTGTTTAAATATTATGTGACTATATTCTTTTATTTTCAGCGACTGAACCGTTAATTAATAATCCAACGGGTGAGAACAATACAGGAATCCGATCGGCGCTGCAAGGTATACACAATTTTGAGTTAGCTTGATCATGCAATATTGATTATAAATAAAAAAAAAAAAAAAAAAAAAAAAAAAAAAATGTATTTTCTGGTTGCAGATATTTCAAACTTTGACGCGGCTACGCTTGTCACACAATCCGGATTCACCACTGCTGAACCAAAGGCCCAACGGTCGCTCCGTACACCATACAGCAAGAATAATATCCCGAGGAATCAACGTAAACCCCGCTTACATATTGCATCTCCAGCTGGAAATGGTACAAGAGGGGATTTTGGTAAAAAACAGACTTCGGTGTTAAACGAGTCAGTTGGTGAGTGGGGTTTCACGCTAACATTATTTAAAATAAATAAATGACAAATCCTCGCTAACACACATATTCTGTACACATTTTTATATAGATCTGTACACTACCAGTTTGCAGACTGAGGACCCCGCATTGATATTCGATGATACATTTTTCATGAGACGCTGGGAGGCCGGTAGTTTCAGCAACGAATTTGTTCCAGACAACACGGATAACGCAGTCTCATCTCCCGTGATACCGGCGGTGCCGGATGAATCTCTGTTGGTTAACGCTACAGGGGATTTGCTTTCGGCGAATAACACAATCTTGGATGGCACGGACGGTGATACGACCCGTCAGGAGTTTGTGGAAGAGTCTGCGGTGATTGCTGGAGAATCTATCCGCTCAAATCAGCAGAACTTTCATCATGATTTGTTGATTGAACTGTGTGAACGGATTCGAAGGGGTGATGAGAGATTGGATATCATTTCAGATAAAGTGAATATCATTTCAGATAATGTCAAACGCCTTTGTGACTGTTTTCATATGGTTATGACGAACTCAGAAGAGCAAGGAACTCTTACAAGGATTACGCTTGATCGTGTTGGAGCAAAGAGATATTAGAGATATTAAATAAATGTGATCGTGTTCTTCAGAATTCCTACAGAGAAAACCAACTAATGGTAACTGCATTATCCAATATTAATAACGCTGTCAATGCTGGTAGATGATAACTGATTTATGTTAAAATGTGTTGTTTTGGGTTATCTAGTTGATTTGTGATTGTTTTTTCATAGTGTTTTGTGTAGTTGATGTATAATTAGTGGAGAATAAATCTAAATTGAAAAAGATTTTCAAATATGGCTAGTGAAAAAAAAAGATTACGTTCAAACGATGATTTGCAAGATTGTCAACCAGACTTTGAACAAACCCCTTCAGCAAGAACTAGATATGATCATTTGTCAAATATTGAACGGTTACAAAATATTATAGATGATCAGTTGGAATGTTTAGGACCTGCCTATTTGGATTTAAATGGTAGATTAGAGGCTATTATTCAAACACAGAGAGAGCATATAATTGCTTCCAATAACAACAAAGACAGTGAAAGGTTAAATATTTCGTTAGAGCCATCATCACACAGATCCGCAAGGGGTGAACTAAACGATACAGAGACGCAAACATCAGAGCCGCCATACTCTAATTTATGCAAAATATTAGAAGATATGATTAAAAATCATGAAGAAATGGCCTCAACACCTAGTCTGTGTGAAAGATTAGAAGCGCTGATAAAAATGCAAGAGACTGGTAATAACGGGGTTGATAATGAGGCTGCTAATAATGAGGATAATTTGTTTGTCGATGCAGTACAGATTGGTGGTGTAAGCAATATTTCATCAGACACGAATGACCCCCATGTGAGTTTAAGTCAGAACGATATTGATGAATTGGCTAGAAACGGTGGAGTTTTAAACGAATTCACGATTGTGTCAAGACCGCGTTTCAATGGTATAGAGATACACAGAACTCTAAATTTAAGGGAAATAACATCTACAGACCTTGCTGCATACAGTACATCTGTGCATAATGCATTGTCTGAGATGGTGTCATTCTCCAGACAGATGGCAAATGAATCTGGTATTATTAATATATCTCTTAGAGGTCCCAGTCTGAAATCTGATGTAAATTGTGTATTATCACCTAGTAATGGCTACGATGAAAACATTTTTGTTGAACAATTTGAAAAGATCATGCAGAGCAATGCGAAAGTGATGGCTGACGACAGTTTGCAGTTACATGCGTCCATAGCCAGAAGTAAGAACGGTGGCGCTCGTCGAAAAGCTGGTTGATATAACACATGATGAAGTAGTTAGAAGAAAACGAATGCATTTATTTTCCCCCGCCAATACAACAAACAATCGTGCTTTTCAATATGCCTCGCATATTTTCTCGACACACAGATTTCGCATGACACCCGACACATACCAGCATACACAGACAACATCGTGAGGAATAAAAAGAACTTCACCTTGCAAAACAAGTCAGTTGTTAAAAAGTTTCAAGTGGTGTATAATAAAAGACAGCTATTCCCTGATTATACAACACTACCATATGGCTACTAATAATTTTTTGAACCACCGCAGTGTGCGGGAGGTTGATGGTTTTGATTTTAGACTTCAACATCCTTTTTCATGTGTGATAAGCGGACCTTCAAATTCTGGAAAGTCTTATTTTGTAAAAATGTTGTTGGAAAATGCTGTAAATATGATTTCTAAAAAGATTGAAAACATTGTGTACATTTATGATTGTTGGCAACCGCTGTATGATGAACTGTATAAAATGTATAACATTAAATTTGTGGAAGGAATACCGCAATCTCTGAATGATGATGATTTATTACCTGTCAATAAAACTAATCTGTTGATAATTGACGACATGATGAAGGAGGCCAGTGGAAACTCTGAAGTGGAAAAACTGTTCACTCAATATGTTCACCATAGAAACCTCAGCGCTATTTATATTGTGCAGAATTTATTTTTCCAAGGTAAATCCAGCAGAACCATCAGCTTGAATACAAATTATTTAATATTGTTTAAGAATCCTCGTGATAACAATCAGATTAATGTGTTGGGAAAACAAATGTACCCCGGAAATACAAAATATTTTATGGAATGCTATCAAGATGCTACCAACCAGCCTTTTGGATACCTCATGATAGACTATAAAGCAAAAACCCCTGAACATTTTCGTCTCAGAACGGGGTTACTTTCAACCCACCCAGTAGTTTACATTCAAAAAAGAAAGCAGTGATTTTGGTGAAATGTCTACTAGATTGTCTAGAAACCTCCCCCTGTTAAAAATGCTATTTAAAGCGACCCCGACGCAAAGACGTCTTATTATGCAATCAGCATCTGACGATCTCATTTTAACATTGTGTGAGGTAGCGCTTAATGTGCTCTATGGCACAATACCGCTAACGACGCAGCAGCATCGCCGGTTGAAGAGAAAAAGGGCTGAGATTAAATACATAGCCAGTAAAAAGATTGGTGTGTCCAGAAAAAAACGCATGATCAACCAGAACGGAGGATTTCTTCTTCCGCTCCTGAGCATAGCAATCCCCTTTATAACCAGTCTGATAACGTCTAAACAAGGTTGAAGATGGAGTACGCTGAGAAGCTGTTTTTAGTCCCTCAAAATCAAATAGATAAACTAAAGATGTCCAATACCCGAGAATCTATTCAACAAACAGTGGAAGACGATCTGGATCTTGCTATAAGAAATATTTTGAATAAAGACAATTTGGCTGCTCATGAGAAGGCCAAACTTTACACCTCAGTTTTACAAAGATTTTTGACAGTAGTTAAACAAGGGGATCGAGCCAGCAACACATTAACGCTTGCATTTCCACCCCCCGATGCGTCTCACAAAGAGTCCTTTGGACCCCCTGTTGAAGATGGTGGGGGCGATGATATTGTCGATGAAGTGTTGAAAAATGTACCATTGAAAAGTGTGAAAAATGCAAGATACATCATGGATAAAATGTCTAAAGCCAGAGAAGTTTCATCTTGGAATGATTCGGGAGAGTTTGTATTTAAAGGCGTCACTATACAGGGATCACACGTGTTGGATCTTGTGAAGAGTTTAACATCCCCACATAAAATTAGGAATGACCGTAGGCCTCATGGATGGACTGAGTTTTTGCAGGCAATTGCTGTTTTAAACATACCCTATTCAACAGTCCCAAACCACGCGGTTAGACATGTAATAAGTTCATTTAAAACCAACCCGTCTACATCGTCCTCTATGGCACAAAGAATGTATTTAAGTACACCTTCTTCTAAGGGGTCGGAGGCGTTTAAATCGCCATCTCGTGAACAAAACCAGTGGTTGTCATTTTGATGTTGTATAATATATTGGTCATATTTTTTGTACAAATTAATCATGTGATATTCAATAAAGCAGTGACATTGATACATTTTGACATTGTGCTCTTTTTATTTATTAGAAACAGTCGTTTTACAAATCATGTATTTAACATAAACGTTTCACCCATTTGAACACATTGAATACACTTAAATACAGTACTATTACAATGAGTTATCCTTAGTTTTTTCACAAAATGCGATACAAGAACATCGTTATTAATTAAATCGTCGCTATAAAGCATCATAACATCATCATAATCACGACCTCGAATCATATGATATAGGAAGAAAACACAATGATGACCGCATGTGACAGACATAAAAGGCTGAACTTGTTTAGCCGAATACTGAATGCGTGTTGAATTCCTTTTTAGAAATTCAATGATTGATACAGGAAAACGAATAAAATCAGGACTATTACCGAAACTGTCAAAGAAAAATGCTGAGCCAAACTTATTTATGTAAATAGCCACCCAGTGTTCCCCGGGGAGGTGCGAAGGATGTGTGTTGATTATGACGGCTGTGGGTAGTGTTCTTATCGGATCCTTTGGTAAATAATCACATGGTAGTACACCAAGAAAATGCGTGTTTTGTGTGATTCTCTCCATAGCTACGGTAAGTTGTATGGTGTTCATGTTTTTAATTAATAGTAGTCAACAAGCACCTGTCTTCGGTTAGAAACTTCAATGATGTTGTCAAAAACAGCATAAACAATTAGATTAATGGTTCTTGGAAGCGGTTGTCTGAACCGTACTTCTAGTCTGATATTTCCAGACTTAACAAGCGAGATGTGTTGGCCACACTCTTCGTCTGGTGTGAGGTTAAAACCATAAAGTGTATAACCCTGCAGAAAATCTTCTCTGTCGATTACCAATGCTTGGTTTTTTAGATGTCTTCCAGACGAAAGCGCGAGCTGGTAAAACTCTCGTACGGCTGTGCCTGATCCAAAGTTGGGTTGTAATGGTTTGGCGGGGTGTTGCTGTCCATCCACATAAACAGCTAGAAACTCCAGATCGTAATGTTTAAATGCAAAAGGGTTTTTATCGTATGCCCCTGTAAAAGCATCATTATCGACCATGCCCAATATGATAGATTTGGGGAGTGTTCCTAAGAATAGGTTTTCCTGGTTTGATACACGGCTTCCAGCTGGTATGGAAAAATTTTTCAGACAAACTCTATCAATTGGATATTTAGCGGTTGTTGAGAGAAGTGCTTGAGCGTGTCCCAGTCTCACTCCTGGTGAAACTGATACTTTTTTAACAAACAGAGACGCTGATAAAATATTTAGTTTGTATGCTATAGCGTCACTCCTCATTAGACAAAATTCATCTTTGCCTCTTGTCAACCGGATTTTAATGTCCACCCCGTTAAGCATGAGTTTTTCTTGAAAGAAAATATCGCTGTGTATGGGTGATAAAAGTTCGACTACGGCACTTTCGTTGCTAAAGGCAGCCCTCTTTGTCAGACCAATGTTAGCCCCTGCTGGGTCGCCTACATCCATATGTCCTGCAGAGTCTTTGTAAAATAATCCTGCTGAGAATACGCTTTCCAGGGTATCTTTACCGTAGTTTAAAAGGCATTCTATAATACATCGATAAGGGTATGTGTTTGTACTCTGTGAAATTAACCTATCACCAAGTGATACATCAACCTGTGAAAAAATAGTGTTTCCTGGATAATTGATCAGTCCAACAGGGGTCCCATCTCTGATATCTGTACCGTCCGGATTTGTGATTTTAACACGCATGTAAAGCAGTGTATTATTTAAATCTACATAATCTTCACCATTCCCTGCTATGAAAAATTCCAAGGGGGTGGTGTTCGATATTGCAGATAGAGGAGGTATTTCAACGTATGTGTTTTTTTCAATAGCCGTCTGAGTCATCGGTACCGTAAACAGATCCAGTTCTGATTTAATACATTCTTCGGACATGGTATGTAGCAGAGCCATGGTTTAGAATATCGTTTTAACAGAGCTCTTCACCGATCCAGATGAGCCGCGCTTCACAGCTCTCTTTCGTCTTTGTTGTCTAACTGCAGATATCTTAGGTTGTTTCCTGGTTTTATTTACCGCTTGACCACTCCTCCTCACCTTCCTCACTCCTGGTGGTTTAGACCTTCGTTTTCGTGACATAACCATTAACCCCGACCCATCTTGGGCTTTATTGTTATTAAAGGTATGTGACATGGCATTGGTGACAACGTCGCTGACTATGTTTTTAGCAGCATTTTTAAGATGTGGTTTGGCAATGCTGAAACCTCTTTTTAACAACGGAAGAGCCATTCTAAACAACCCCCTGAAAAGTCCTCCGAGACCTGCCCCATACATAACCCCTCCACCCGCATACCCCGGCAGGCCACCGCCTGCTTGATTTTTATAATAGTTTACATAATGAGCAGGATCCATTTGGTACGGGTTATAATACACCATTTTAAAGGATCGGTTGTTTCACAGGTCTGAAGTGTAGTTTAACGACAACTTTACCGTAAGCAAATGGCACCCCCCTGTTTCTGTCGTCTTTGAGTTCAATACAAATCTCTCCAATAGAATTTTTATTCACTGACACGTAGTGCGTTCTGTCATATGTCACACTGATCATTTCACGACCCGACCCGGTTATATGTACGCATCTCAAAAGCGGAACGTGTGCATCCCCCACAGTTTGATATTCGATAACATCTGTGTACACGTATATGCTGTAAAATCCTCCGTTCATGTCGGTTTGATGTGGTGCATACACTGTTGTAAAAGTGGTTTCACTATGATCGTTTACAGCTTCCCATGGTTTCTCCGGTATTACACCCAAAATAATGGCTAGTTTACCGTAGAATGTTAAGGCTACTCCTAGTGGCGCTGTCATGTAAACTTTGTTTTTCACAAGGTCGTAACCGAAACGTACATGACTAGGTAGAGAAACATTTAGCTCCCTAATTACAGATGCTATTTTGTCATAATATCCGGTTTTCAGATTTATGGTCACAAAATTTTTGTTGTCGACAACATCTCTCAAGATGATTTTCGCATCATCATCATCAATAGTGTACCACGATCTAGGGTATTCAATTTCGGCCAGACCCACCTCCCAATTACCTTTTAAGTTTATAGTTCTGGCTAATCTTGTTCTGTAATTCGAAATTTGGTTTTCGGGGTAAAGAGCTAATGAAGCATTGCATGGCAATGTGACATAAAACCCTGCATCATCCATGACCGTTCACTGTAGAAATGAACTCAGATGTCAATTGTATTTTCTTTATATGCTTAAAGAGCTCTGTAGATCTACAACATCTTTTTCATTGAGCCAACTGTCAAACTTCAGAGGCCATCCCACCCACCGTACGAGAACCATGTTTTTTTTACCACACTTCTTCTTGTCTAATATTTTTTCTACTTTAAAAGCATTGTCCTTGTCCATAATAATTTTTTGTAGCTCCTCTTCATAAAATGAGCCGTCGATAACCTCCCCGTCATAATCAGATAGCTTGTAGACTGGTGGTTGACGTGGCATACATTCGGTTATAGTGAAAAATTCATCCGTGTAGTTTTGTTCATACCCCTTGGTAAAAGGGCCCCTCATCTTTGATATTCTAACCACGTCGCCGATTTTGTATTTAAATATAGGCTTCTTCTTACACACATTACCATACAAATTGTCATAGACGATCGGTTCATTTTCTTTGTTGACATCTACAGGGCGCATTTTAATACTTCTGTGATAGCTACTGTTGTATCCTTGAATAAAGTCTTGTAAAACGTCGATGTAGCGTTTAGAGTTTATAGCCGTTAAATATCGCCACATCCGTCCTTTTAATGTTCTATTAAAACGTTCAATAACGCTTGCCTTCAATTCACTCCCTGTGCTGAAATGGTAAATGTTGTGCTTTTTAGTTAGTTGTTGGAAATGCTTGTTAAAAAACTCCTTCCCCTTGTCAGTCTGAATTTTCTGAGGGAATCTACCCTCTTGTAGTATTGAATTAAACGCATTGGCCACAGCCAATCCAGTCTTGTTCTTTATACAACGCACCCATGCATATTTGCTAAAGACATCTATACATGTAAGCAGAAATTTAGTATTGTCATTTTCCATAGAATATATTGACATATCTACCAGATCCATTTGAAACTGTGTGTCAATACCATAAACAACGACTCTATTCCTTTTAAAATTGTGACGTAGTGGTTTGTGGAGTGTATAAGCATCTTGACTGGCTAACCAGTCTGAAACATCTTTACCACTTAGCAAATCACCACTTTCCTCTAATACACCGCGTTTTAATCTATTTACACCCCCTAAAGAGCCGGGGTTAGATGGTGTGTAGTACACCTTATGCAGTTGTTCGGTCATGTTACCAGCTCAGACACGTGTAAATAATGAGACAGTGATTCTATAAAACACCCCTTTTATTTTAAATCAGGGTAATCACACAGTACAAAGCATACTTATACATTTAAAATAGAAAGACCAACATCATGCATTGTCGAGATATTGTAGGAAATTAACACATGTATCAGAATTTTTATCAATCAGGTGATTTACCAGAATATTAACATTTTCAAAGACATGTCTAGAACTCTGATCGTTTCTTGACAATAATATCACACACATATCAGTTACATATGTACATAAACATATTATATTGCCAATTTTACAATCATTATTGCATTCAAACAATGAATTTACGATGTTTTTAAGAAACACACAGGATGAATCATTCTGGCAGACACAGCGTTGTATCATTTCAGTCCATTCGTTTGATATACCTCTGACTATATCCATGTGCTTCTTTAGACAAATCACCCGTTTGTTAATATAGGGGTCATTTACAAGCTTGTTTTGTCCAGAACTATTATCATTAATGATCTTACACAGCATGTTGACAATTTCACAATGAAGACGACGTCTCAGAATAAATTTAAGCAGTCCAGTAACACTGTAGCAGATCCCCATGTTAGCGTCAAAATAAGGAGCCAGTCGGACTGTCTTTCCACCAGTCCACTGTGTCATAGACAGCCTGTTCACCGCTATCATTCACCAGCTTCTCACGGATTTCACGCAGTCTCTGTAGAATGTGTGGCTCCTCTCTTAGTTCACACAACACGGTTTCGATAATTCCATGGATTCTCTGAGGAGTCAGCGTCAATCCAAATGATTTCAAAGCAGTGCCGATGACTTGTTTTAACATCGGTTTAAACACTTTACTACAAATTTCTTCAAAATGTATGAAAAAGAAATACTTGTCAGGATCATACAAACACGTGTGCTGTACCTGACTGGGGTGATCCACTTCACAACCGTAGCACAACTCTTTTAACTTCAAGCCGAGGAGATGCTCCAGAATGACCACTATGACTGCTTTTATAAAATTGACGCTCTTTACATCAACAACGCCATCGGTATCATCATCCCCCTTCAGAGACGATGCATCTGGAAGCGTGTGTCCTGGTCCGCGAGATGAAATGAACGTTAGATTGTGATAGCCAAGGTCCATGCAAAACTTGTCGAGCCAATGGCCGATGATAGGATCACCTCCAGGGGGGTTACACCTTGCTGAAGTAGATGCGTCATCGGATGATGCGAAGGCCCCAGCAGATTCTGTAGTATCGTGTTGAGACATGATGATTCGCTCTTTTGGTTTGAAATGAGAATGGGGACCACCCGCTTTTAAGGTCTATAGAATGTGGGCGGTGTTACAAGGGCGGCGTCCTGCGAACTTCCCCACACTTTTCGGGGTCAAACAGTCTGACCTTAATTATATTGTATTGGTCATATGCATCATTCCATTTAAACAGTTTGTCTATCTTTGAAAAAACATCATTCAGGATAGGTAAATCTTTCCACTGAAAAAAAAACTTCATGTGATCTGTCTCTGTGGAAGGACACACTCCATCATTGATACCCCGCTTATTCTCACTGGTAAGTATGTATCCATGGTCATCCAGCCTCTTGATAGTATGGTCACCAACATCCTCTGCAATGAATAAAGGTGCATCTCCAGAATCATTCAGATCCCTCCAAACACGATTGTAAAACACATCCCAATCCTTTTCCGTGAAATACATTGCATCGCCCCTGTTGAATAACTTAACAGAATGAGATGTTCTGTCAAAGTCGTACACGCACAAACGACCATCGTCTAGATGAAATTCACATTTCAGAGCTCCTAAAGGATCATGGAGATCCCTGGTTATGCATGCCCCATATCTTTTCCTCGGAGCCCAATCTAGCTTAGCATTTGTTTCTACATCATTTACCAACGGGGTTTTAGGACTTCTGGGGGATGCCATTGCTCAAGCGGGAAATCACAAAATGCTCACAGAATACGAATAATTTGTCTACTCTTTTAAATACACAGATGGGTCGGGTACAGCGCTGGGAGGGCATCAAAACAGCTGACCAACCAATTCATACCACAGCCTGTACAACTGCCGGAGGGGTGAGGCGGGGTGAGGCGGGGTGGGGAGGGGTGGGGTGAGGTGGGGGGGAAAGGTCAAAGGGGGACCACCAAACAGGTCATCAATCATAGACCATCAATCACTTTTGGCACAAAGTATGAGGGGTGGTGTGGGGATGGGGAGGGGGGAAAGGTCAAAGGTTAGCAATTAAGTCATCAATCACACCTGTCAATCATTTTGTCACAAAGTATGTTATATTTACTACTTTTGTTCATTGGACATTTCGATTGGAATGAATATTTATAGGTACTGTGACAATTTATAATACTATTTCAAATAAAATAATGCTGCAACAGTCACAAAAACATTAGAATTAAAGACTGTTATGCATAATTATAAGGCTTATTTTGTAGAAATGGAGCAATTTAAAGCAATATATGCATGTGCGTTTGTGGTGGTGGTGGTGGTGTGCCTTTAACCTTTGTGTTGCATTCGTTTTGTGCAAACACATTTTGAGTTCCTGGTTAAAAATGATTGCTGATAAATCTGTCATATTGCACATATTATTAAGATATTGTATTAGATCTTTTTATCAACTTCTTTATTAGTAATTATGTATTATATATATATGTATATATATATATATATATATATATATATATATATATATATATATATATATATATATATATAATGTTCAAAAAAATGTGTCGTTGTGACATGTCATTTATACATTTTTAAAGACAAAAGGAAATCACATATTCCTATTTTATTATTTTATTTATATATTTCAAGTTAAAAATGACTTCTAAAGGTGTATGAAGCAGACTTGTAGAATAAAGCACATCTTAAGAAATATGACAATTTATATGATAAATAATCGTGAAAGCCCCTTAAAGAGACAATTAATCATCAAAATCCCAATTATTTTGTTGATTGGCTCCTGAACACGTAATGTTTCTGTATTTTGCAGTCTAATACATTTATTTCCAATGGCGGTCATTTTTGACTGGGAACACAACAAGTGTAACAAAGTTAAATAAAACAAACAAAGGAATTTCCTATTTTTGTAGTAACTCCTCCCCTCTTGGGTTGGATCTACTATAACGCCGCTCCACACAATGTGCTTCCGCTCCTAACTTTCAAGATTGTGTGTGTATTCCACCTAAGCCAGTCCTTATACTTCTGAGCAGTTTGCGATTCCCCTATGTGCAGGAGACCGCTTCATGCCTGCCAGTGTGTTGTGGTTAGTTATGCGACGACTTGCTGTGCTGGTTACGAAGCACACAAAGGTCTGCCCGTCTCGTACTGCCAGTCTGCGTTACTCGGTTCAGCTCTTGTGCCGTTTTCCAACCCTAGTGTCAACTCATCGACACAGCGTCGAGTGAGTGACAGACAGGGAATGTCTCGGTTACTGATGTAACCTCCATTCCCTGATGGAGGGATCGAGACGTTGTGTCCCTCCGGCCACAACACTGAACCAACCGCTGAAAGCGCCGGGCCTTTGGCTCGGTTCCTCAGGGCGATAACTGATGTGGATGTGGAGCGTCACTCCTTTTATTCCCGTATGTCCGGGGGAGTGGCATGCAAATTCCACATGTCAATTCTCATTGGCCTTTTCTCAAGATCAGAGATGTCTGGGCTCCGCAGGAGCGACCCCTAGTGTCAACTCATCGACACAACATCTCGTTCCCTCCATCAGGGAACGGAGGTTACATCAGTAACCAAGACGTTTTGTCTACCAGAACTTTTGGAGGCAGAATCAGGAAGTCATGTGAAGTAAGATTTCATTCACTCAATATTTTGGCATGTACAGATGCCGTTTTCAGAATCCTTGATTTTACATGTTTGCATGTGTTAATATAATCTTGAGGTAATAGTAGATGTTAAAGTGGTGTGCCTTGTGGTCCAGAAGTGAATGTATTCAAAGATAATGTATATTTGTGTGCACATTTTAATGTAAATGTAAATAAAGGTGGAAATGAGTCAGAAGATGGATGCTAAGATAATTGTCCCTGGAGAGAAGAGAAGTTTGTGAGCCTTTATGTTCTCTCTAGTGGTTATCGCATACAACTGTAAATTGTGAAGCTCCTGTCGCTCCATTTAGGAATACTAGAGGGCGCCAAACCCCTACAAGAAAGTGAAAACAACAAACTTGTTTCAAGCTGACAGTAATTTTCTATCATTTTGAAGGACTTTGTTTAAAGTGTTGTTGCCCATCAGGAAGATTATATAGCTTTTACCAAATTTAACAAAATATGACACTTGTTGCTCACTCATTGGTGTCAAAATTTGAGTCGTTGTGGTAACAACTATCTGGCTCATGATCTTTATATTCTCACTTTCCCAAAGCCACATGGCAATCACAGGAGGGAAGCATCACACAGGTCAAAGTCATTACCCTCAGTGCTGAAACACACACCAGTGAGACACTTACAATGGAAGTGAATGGGGCCTGTCCATAAACGTTAACATTCTTCAAAAGTTTTAAAAGTATTGCCACAAGACAATATGCACATTAACATGATTTTAGTGTGATAAAATCACTTACTAGCATTAGTAAATTAGGCTATATGCAATTTTACAACTTTGATGACGACATATGTTTATATATAAAAAATATATATTTATAATTTTTTTATTTTTGTTAATCAACATTATTTCACAAATGCTGGAAATTGTGTTTAACTTATATTGCATCTGGAATATTCCTTTGAAGGGGCTGTATAACAGCATTTCATTACCATTGGGTACATATTCATTCTTTGTTTGTTTGTTTAATATCTGTTTATTTTGCCAGAACAGAAACTATAAAAACTGAAATGATCTGGCCATTGATTTAAATTTTGATTAACATTTATAGCATGCAAAATTTAATATTATAACACACACACACACACACACACACCCACACACACACACACACACACACACACACACACACACACACACACACACACACACATTGGTTATTGATCATTATGAGGACTCTCCATAGATATAATTATTTTTATACTGTACGAACAAGAGATTCTATCCCCTAACACTACCCCTAACTCTCACAAAAAACATTCTACATTTTCAATAAAACACAGTTTTTTATGTTTTTTAGAGCAATTTGAATTATGGGGACACTAGAAATGTCCTCGCAAACCACATTTATAGCATAATAACGATGTAAAATGTCCTCGTAAACCACTAAAACCTTACCCCCCATGCACCCACGAACGCACGCACGCACAGTGATACACGCCCATGCAAAACTTGTTGACACAGTGCTGTGTGCTGTGCAATTGATAAGTTGGGTCACTACGGTGTTCTGAGTGGTTGCTAGGTAGTTGCTTACTGGCCTAAATTAAAAGAGCCCACCCCAAGTCTACTTTAATGTAAGTCTGTGGAATTTTTTCACCCCTTTTATTATCTGCCAGGAAGAAAATTGCTTTTGAAAAAATTGCTTTTGAAAAATAGCCTAGAGCATTCTTCGGTCAGACGCGAATGCTGAGCATCCATGAACAGGACGCGCAATACAAATCTCTTCATCGGCAGAGTGCTTGAGCACTGAAAGCGCACAGCCCGATTTTTCTAACCACGCATCTTTGAATGGCTAAAATGTGCATGCTCCTGGAATTATTTGCACTACTTAGTGGGTCCACAAGGGGGCAACATTCATGTTCGAGCCATTTGCTGTTCTGTAGAAATTTCTAGAAGAAGATTCTAAACGGTAAACAACATAAGACAAAGGTGGAAACAACAACAGTGGATGTGCACGCCAAGAATGCGTGTGTAAGGAGGTCAGGAGCTACCTGTAATTGTTTATCTCCTGTCTAAAGGACTACTATATGGGTCTGAATTCATGAATATAAATACGGGGTCTCGTAGTAGGCGTGGTGCGCACCTGTACAGAGAGTTTTAAGTTTAAGTAATATAAATCATGATACTTAGCTCACTGACACAAAACCACAGCAAAAAGTTTAAGTACAAACTTTAGGTTGGCTTGAGAAAGCCTAGCATGAAAGTTTGAAGTAGTTGTAAAAGTTTGAAGATTGAAGGTTTTAAGTTTGATGTATTAGTAGTTTTCAAAGTTCAAAGTTTAAAGATTATAAGACCATTCAGTCTTTCAAATAGAATAGACAGATAGACAGATAGATAGATAGATAGAGTATGACCCATATATATATAGAGAGAAAGATAATAGATAGATAGATAGATAGATAGATAATGACCCATATAAAGATAGATAGATTTTTAATAATTTAATTTCCCAATTTGTCACACATTATACATACATTTCTGCATATATACAGTGAAACTATTTATTTTTCACATATCCCAGCTATGCTGGGGTTAGAGTGCAGGGTCAGCCATGATTCGGCGCCCCTGGAGCAGATAGGATCAAGGGCCTTGCTCAAGGGCCACACAGTGGTGTCTTGGCGGTGCTGGAGCTTGAACCCACAACCTTCTGGTCAGTAATCCAGAGCCTTAACCGCTGAGCCACCACTGCCCTGATTGATTGATTGATTGATAGATAGATAGATAGATAGATAGATAGATAGATAGATAGATAGATAGATAGATAGATAGATAGATAGATAGATAGATAGATAGATAGATAATGACCCATATATAGATAGATAGATAGATAGATAGATAGATAGATAGATAGATAGATAGATTTTGACCCATAGATAGATAGATAGATAGATAGATAGATAGAAATTGACCCTTAGATAGATAGATAGATAGATAGATAGATAGATAGATAGATAGATAGATAGAAATGGACCCTTAGATAGATAGATAGATAGATAGATAGATAGATAGATAGATAGATAGATAGATAGATAGATAGATAGATAGATAGATAGATACAAGACAGCTACAAGAAATGAGAAAGCAGTTACAGAAAAACACAGAAGACAACACACGTCACCACAGTACAGCTCCTACTACAGACTACACAAACACAGATAGCGAGCCTGCCACAAACACACAGACACCTGCAGAAACACAACCCCCCCCCCCCCCTGCCCCCCCTCCAGAACCTGATCCAGATGTTCTCCTCTTAATGGACTCTAATGGGAAGTTCTTGGACCCACAGAAACTCTTCTAACATCAGAAAGTCTCTACAAAATGATGCAGTACAACAGGCCACACCTGCCAGAGAATTAGAGACTTCCCAGGACACCCCTCATGTGCCATCATCCACACTGGGACCAATGACCTTCACTCGCTGCGCAACAACACTGCTGATGCTGTCAGGAAAATGGCAGAAATCACCAGCAAAAAGTTCCCAGAATCTCGGATTGTTATCTCCACACTTCTCCCACGACATGACACACCACCACACATCATCCACAACATCAACACTGAAATTTCCCACAGATGTTCTGCACTGCCAAATCGTGCACCTGGTCCACCACCACCACATCGGCCCCCAACACCTGTACCTGTACACCCCCCCTCGACCCCGATGAGGAATCACCCCTACATGCCCAGACACCCCCCCCCCCCCCCCCCCCGACCCCGATGAGGAATCACCCCTACATGCCCAGACACACTCATCCACCACGTCCACACCCACCTATGGATCACTACACACCTGTAAACATGCAGCTACCAACTCCACGTTCACCTGCCAGCCATCAAGCCCCCGTTAGGAAGAAGAAACCAAACCCCCCCCCACAACCAGAGAAATCCCTCCAACCAAGAGCACAGAGCTACGCTGAAGCTTTAGCCCGGCCTCTCGCTCAACCCACCAGCTCCACACCTGCCAGTGAACTGAGCCAGATCAGAGAGATGCTGCACACACTGTGCAACCAGCTCCTGAACAGATAAGAACACACACAGTGCTCTACTGAAAAAAAAAAAAAAAAGGGGGGGAAAAAAATGAAGGAAAAAAAAAAATTCTGTGTGTGTATATGTGTATATATAGTATATGTGTATATATATACACTACCGTTCAAAAGTTTAGGGTCACTTACTCATTCTTTTTTTTTTTTTTTTTTTTCACATTTTACTATTACATTTTATAATAGTAATGTCATCAAAACTATAGAATAATGGAAATGGAAATTTGGGAATTATGCTGTGAAAAAAATAAAAAAAAATAACTAAACACTATATTATATTTTAGCGTCTTCAAAGTGGCCACACTTTGCCTAGATTTTACAGAAATGTACTCTTGGCATTTACTCAACCAGCTTCTTGAGGTATCACCCTGGGATGCTTTTTAAACAGTATTGAAGGAGTTCCCATCTATATGTTGGGCACATAGTGGCTGCTTTTAATTATTCGGTCCAAGTCATCCATTTTTCCAAAAACATTTTTTTTTTTAAATAACATTTTATTTTTTGTAATTAAATTAATATGTTGGCACAATTATGTTTTTGTCTACAAAAAGAATTTCAAACATTTAAGCGTACGCCTTCAGATCAAAAGGTTTTTAAGATAATGAGAAACATTTCAGGCAAGTGACCCCAAACTTTTGAACGGTAGTGTATATATATATATAAAATTGCAACCAGCTCCTGAACAGATAAGAATACACACAGTGCACTACTGAAAAAAAATATGTGTGTATGTGTATATACAGTATGTGTGTGTGTGTGTATATATATATATATATATATATATATACACACACACATATACTGTATATACACATATACACACACAGAATTTTTTTTTTTTTCCTTCATTTTTTTTCCCCTTTTTTTTTTTCAGTAGAGCACTGTGTGTGTTCTTATCTGTTTAGGAGCTGGTTGCACAGTGTGTGCAGCATCTCTCTGATCTGGCTCAGTTCACTGGCAGGTGTGGAGCTGGTGGGTTGAGCGAGAGGCCGGGCTAAAGCTTCAGCGTAGCTCTGTGCTCTTGGTTATATATATATATATATATATATGTGTATAATTTTGCAATAATGTAAATTGTTTGCCATTTTCGTTTTCACATGTACTTCACATTATCTTCTCTCTGTCTCACCAAATAGTTTCATCTTTTGGAATACGAATGCGTTCATTTCAAATAAGTTGCTGGAATATTCAGGGTCTTCACTCTTCAACATTTGGTTCTAAAAGCACAGACCCAGATTTTCTTAAACATATAGAAGAAGTTGACATCATAATCCTCACTGAAACCTGGTGTCGAAATGATGCGCTTACCTACTGTCCCTAAAGAAATCCCATCAAAACAACTCAATGACAATTATAATCTGATCAAACAAAATCTAAAAACTTACGAAGAGACAATTAAAAATAATCAAAATCCACTTGACTTCCCAAATACACACGAAGAATTGGCAAACAAACTCAAAAACCAAAAAGGTAAGAAATCTTGTGGTCCTGACAGTATTCTAGGTGAGATGCTGAAACACAGCACACCTGAGCTGCAGGCGGCCGTGCTCAAATTATTCAACACTGTACTTAGTTCAGGCTGTTTTCCTGACATCTGGAGCCAAGGACTTATTACCCCAATTCACAAGAGTGGAAATAAATTGGATCCTAATAATTTCAGAGGCATTTGTGTGAGCAGTAATCTGGGGAAGTTATTTAGCAGTATTTTGAACAATAGAATTGTAAACTTCCTTAACGAACACAATGTCCTGAGCAAGAGTCAGATTGTCTTCGTTCCAAATCACAGAACTACTGACCACATTTTCACCCTACACACCCTAATTAATAAACACGTAAACCAGACCAAAAACGGAAAAATATTTGCATGCTTTGTTGATTTCAAAAAAGCATTTGATTCTATCTGGCACAACGGATTATACTACAAACTTTTACAAAGTGGTGTAGGGGGTAAAGTCTATGACATTATAAAATCAATGTATTCGAACAACAAATGCAATACGAATTGGCAACAAACATACAGAATTCTTCATCCAGAAAAGAGGAGTGCGGCAGGGCTGTAGCCTGAGTCCAATGCTGTTCAACATCTACATTAATGAACTAGCGGTGCAGTTGGAGCAGTCTACAGGCCCTGGACTCACTCTACAGGACAAACACATCAAGTGTTTGCTCTATGCAGACGACCTGGTGCTGCTGTCACCCACTGCACAGGGACTACAGCAGCACCTGGACCTGCTGGAGAACTACTGCCAGAACTGGGCCCTGGCGGTCAAGCTCACAAAGACCAACATTATGGTCTTTCAGAAGAAGCCCAGATGTCAGGAACACAGATACCAGTTCAGTCTAGGCAGCACCGGCCTACAGCACACGATGCAGTACACTAACCTCGGCCTGGTCATCACTGCATCGGGGAGTTTCAGTGTGGCAGTGAATGCTCTTAAAGATAAAGCTCGACGACCTCTATATGCAATTAAGAAGAAATTCCAAAACACTGAATTACCGATTCCAATCTGGTGTAAAATCTTTGATAGTGTAATTCAGCCCATTGCGCTGTATGGAAGTGAGGTCTGGGGTCCACTCAGTGATCAGAGCTACACTAGATGGGACAGACATCCAACAGAAGCCCTACACATACAATTCTGCAAAATGATACTAAAACTACAAAGGAAAACACCCAACAATGCATGTAGGGCAGAATTAGGCCGATTCCCATTGATTATAAATATGCAAAAAAGATCCCTTAAATTCTGGATGCATCTAAAATCAAGTCCCACAGAATCACTACATTTTAAAGCACTACAAACCCAAGAACTGAACACAGAAAAGAGTCACCTCAGTCAGCTGGTCCTGAGACTCACTGACCCGACTAACACTAACCAGTCTCAGACCAGCACTGCTTCTCACACACACATCAGAATAAACCAAATTACCAAACAGTCTAAAAACATATATTTGGAACATTGGGAGCAGGAAACTAAAACACAAAGTAAATTACAATTCTATCGAACCCTGAAATCTAATTATGAATTGGAAGAATATCTCCAGAGTGTGAGAGACACAAAGCAGAGACGGATCCTGAGCAAGTACAGGCTGAGTGAACACAGTCTCGCCATCGAGACCGGCAGACACAGAAAGAGCTGGTTACCCCGAGAGCAAAGGTGTGTGTTCACTGTAGAACAGGAGAGATCAAGACAGAGACGCACTTTCTCCTTCACTGTCACAAATAAAGCTCAATTAGAGACCTCTACTTCAATAAACTTAATAACCTAATACAGGACTTTACAGCCATGACTGAAGTAGAGCAGATACAGATAATACTAGGAGAGGGACAGACAGCAGCACTGACTGCCAGATACGTGTGTATGTGCCACAGCCTGAGAGACAGCAGGTGAATGTGTGTGTGTGTGTGTGTGTTGTCTGATCTCAGTGTGTTTCCCTACTGTCCACCACAGTGACCCTCAGTAATGTGTGTGTATATGTTAAAACACTGTGGTATCAAATGTTCACAGAAATTATAATCTGTTACACTGTTAATTTGTTTAATTAATTTAATTTGTACATTTAAATTGTTATAATAATTTATTATTCTTTATGTCTTTGTAATTATTCTATGTGTTCCAAGCTTTGGCAATATTGTAATATGTACAGTCATGCCAATAAAGCAATTTGAAATTGAAATTGAAAATTGATAGAGTATGACCCATAAATAGATCGATAGATAGATAGATAGATAGATAGATAGATAGATAGATAGATAGATAGATAGATAGATAGATAGATAGATAGACAGATAGATAGATAGATAGATAGATAGATAGATAGATAGATAGATAGACAGATAGATAGATAGATAGATAGATAGATAGATAGATAGAGTATGACCCATAGATAGATAGATAGATAGATAGATAGATAGATAGATAGATAGATAGATAGATAGATAGATCTTGACTCTCAGATAGATAGATAGATAGATAGATAGATAGATAGATAGATAGATAGATAGATAGATAGATAGATAGATAGATAGATAGAGTATGACCCATAGATAGATAGATAGATAGATAGATAGATAGATAGATAGATAGATAGATAGATAGATAGATAGAAATTGACCCTCAGACAGATAGATAGATAGATAGATAGATAGAGAGAGAGATAGATAGAAATTGACCCTCAGACAGATAGATAGATAGATAGATAGATAGATAGATAGATAGATAGATAGATAGATAGATAGATAGATAGAAATTGACCCCCAGACAGATAGATAGATAGATAGATAGATAGATAGATAGATAGATAGATAGATTATGACCCATAGATAGATAGATAGATAGATAGATAGATAGATAGATAGATAGATAGATTATGACCCATATATAGATAGATAGATAGATAGATAGATAGATAGATAGATAGATAGATAGATAGATAGATAGATAGATAGATGGAGAATGACCCTCAGATAGATAGATAGATAGATAGATAGATAGATAGATAGATAGATAGATAGATAGATAGATAGATGGAGAATGACCCTCAGATAGATAGATAGATAGATAGATAGATAGAAATTGACCCTCAGACAGATAGATAGATAGATAGATAGATAGATAGATAGATAGATAGATAGATAGATAGATAGATAGATAGATAGATAGAAATTGACCCACAGATAGATAGATAGATAGATAGATAGATAGATAGATAGATAGATAGATAGATCGATAGATTATGACCCATAGATAGATAGATAGATAGATAGATAGATAGATAGATAGATATATGGAGAATGACCCTCAGAT